>JAJOOE010016865.1:0-25273 GCA_036250405.1 Solanum raphanifolium
TATGTCCACGTGGGCAAATATATATGTTTAAAATACGGTATTAAATAGTCTAGGGAGGTAATAGGTCCTCATGAAAGTTTAGTATCGCAACAACAAATTCGACCAAAGTTGGGATATTTTTCAGACCCTTATCCCTATATATATCTACACCACTAATCACATTTTTTATTGAAATATCTTTGATTTTAGAAAATCACATTTGTCGCATTCGAAATACTTTTTTTATTGGTAATCAAGATATGAAATAACCCAAAATGAATCCACTTCTCCGTCTGGCCAATGCAAAAGTTATAGTATATCAACCACTAATCAATTTTTTTATTGAAATATCTTTGACTTTAGAAAAACACATTTGTCGCATTCGAAATACTTTTTTTTTTGTAATCAAGTTACGAAATTATCCAAAGTGAATCCACTTCTTCGTCTGGTCAATGCAAAAGTTATAGTATATCTACCAATAATCATACTTTTATTAAAATATCTTTGACTTTAGAAAATCACATTTGTCGCATTCATAATACTTTTATTTGGTAACCAAGTTACGAAATTACCCAAAGTGAATCAACTTTTTCGCTTGATCAATGCAAAAGTTATAGTATATCTACCACTAATCACATTTTTATTGAAATATCTTTGACTTTAGAAAATCACATTTGTCGCATTCGAAATACTATTTTTTTGTAATCAAGTTACGAAATTACCCAAAGTGAATCCACTTCTTCGTCTGGTCAATGCAAAAGCTATAGTATATCTACCAATAATCATACTTTTATTAAAATATCTTTGACTTCAGAAAATCACATGTGCCGCATTCTGAATACTTTTATTTGGTAATCAATTTATGAAATTATCCAAAGTGAATCTACTTCTCTGCCAGGTCAATGCAAAAGTTATAGTATATCTACCACTAATCACATTTTTATTGAAATATCTTTGACTTTAGAAAATCACATTTCTTACATTCGAAATACTTTTTTTTTGGTAATTAAATTACGAAATTACCCAAAGTGAATTCACTTCTCCGCCCGATCAACACAAAAGTTGTAGTATATATATCTACCATTAGCATAGGTGGAGACAGGAATGGTACCATGCTATTGGTATTTCTTCTTACTCTTTATTTTATTGGAGTCACATATCTTATTTATTTTATTATTTCCTACTCTAAAAACTGAAAATATTGATTTACAGATTTAAAGTGAATTTCAAATTGTTTCTAATCTAGTTGATGTCCGTAAAATGAATTTTCTTCGTTTCTGTCATCAACATGGTGAAGGTATTTGGGCTATCGTGGATATTTCTAATGAGTTAAAAAAATTTCATATTACACTAATATTCTTTTTGTTGGTTTATTTTTATCTATTTAGTTTAAGTAAGATTTATTGTAGTGTTATTTTTAGGTAGATATTGCAAATTCATCATATATTTAGATTTCGTAGTGTTGATTTTTCTTATATTTGTTTTTTTTCCTTGGTATAGTTTTTTATATGAAATCGATAGAGTAATTTTAAACTAGTATCCTCATAATAAATTTTCTATACGCAATTTATCTATGAAGATGTTTCTATAGTTCATAATTTAACATTATCATCTAATTGTAGATCTATCTTTTTGGGTTATCTTGATTAATCTACTTTGGTCAAATAACTGGTCAAACATTTTAAAAAAGCGACTGACAGTGTCGTTTAGTCCGCCGCTTTTTAGTCAAAATGTTGGTCAAACATTTTTAAAAAAAGCGACGGACAAAGAGATGTTGTCCGTCGCTTTTTATAAAATATCTTGGAGATCAAATCATATTTTTCTCATTTCTCTTCCCCTCATTTTCTCCTCAACCAGTCGCGCCGCCGCTGCCTGCTCCCCTCTCTTCATTATCTCCTTCTCCTTTAAAGGATAGGGTTTAATAATTCGTCAATTTTTTTTTCAATTTGAGTTATATTTATTTTGTTAGTTAGTTTATTGAATTTGTGTTTATTGATTGTTAGTTAGTGTTTGACTTTGGGATTTTGATTTTAGGATTAGTTTGAATTTGGGATCTTAGGACTAGTTGAAATAGGATGTTTTAGGACTAGTTTGAATTTGGAATTTTAGGATTAGTTTGAATTTGAGATTATAGGACTAGTTTGAATTTGAGATTTTAGGACTAGTTTGAGTTAAGTTATTTAAGGACTTGTTTGAATTTGGGATTTAGGACTAGTTTGATTTTGAGATTTTGGGACTAGTTTGAATTAAAGTATTTTAGGATTAGCTTTCTTGAATTAAGGTATTTTAGGACTTGTTTAAATTTGGGATTTTAGGACTAGTTTAAATTAGGGTATTTCTTCAATATACTCAAGAAATACCCTAATTCAAACTAGTCCTAAAATTCCAAATTCAAACAAATCCTAAAATACCTTAATTCAAACTGGCTAGTCCTAAAATAATCTAATTCAAACTAGCTAGTCCTAAAATCTCAAAATCAAACTAATCCTGAAATTTCAAATTCAAACAAGTCCTTAAACACCTTAATTCAAACTAGTCCTAAAATCTCAAATTCAAACTAGTCCTATAATCTCAAATTCAAACTAATTGTAAAATTTCAAATTCAAACTAGTCCTAAAATCCCAAATTCAAACTAATCTTAAAATAAAAAATTCCAAATTCAAGTACTAACTAACAATAAATCATTCAAACTAACAATCAATAAACACAAATTCAATAAACTAACTAACAAAATCAATATAACTCAAATTAATTTTTTTTTGATGAATTATTAAACTCTAACCTTTAAAGAAGAAGGAGAGAATGAAGAGATCGAGGGGAGCACGCAGCGGCAAGCAGGCAACGGCGACGCGACTGGTTGAGGAGAGAATTAGAGAGAGAATGAGGGGAAGAGAACTGAGAAAAATACAATCTTGTCTCCCAATTTTTTTATAAAAAACGATGGACAACATCTCTTTGTCCGTCTTTTTAAAAAAAATGCTTGACCAACATTTTGACTAAAAAGCGACGGACTAAACGACACTGTCCGTCGCTTTTTAAATATGATTGAGCAATTATTTGACCAAAAGCGACGGATTAAGAGATGTCGTCCGTCACAAATTTTAAAAATAATTAATAAATAAAAATAACTCAAAAACAACGGACAACGTGGTTAATATTTTATTTAAAAATTAATTCTTTTTAATAAAAAGCAACGGACGACGTCTCTAATTATATATATATATATATATATATATATATATTTGGCTCAAAAATCCGCGAAACAGATTGAGAGATGTCGTCCGTCGCTTTTTATAAAATAATTTTAAAAAAAAATATTTTAATTAAAAAGAGACGGACAGTGTGGCAAATGTTGTCGCCTTTTGGAGCGACACTGTCTGTTGCTTTTCTGTCCGTCGTTTTTTAGCAGTTTCTTAGTAGTGGACCTTAGTGAGCCTATTTGTGTGATATTAAGTGCCACAAAGATCATTAGGTTTCCGGAGGAACCACAATGTTTATTTCGATTCTTCAAGAACGAACAAACGAGGAGTCAATGGGATTTCTTGTCGAGTAATAGTCCCATGCCACAAATGGTCCAAATTTTAAAGGGTGAAAATCATGATAGTAGTATTTCTCTTTTCCGTGCTAATGTGAGTAGTTAATTATTATATATGTTTTCTAAAATCATAACAACATTAGTTGTTGTAGCTAATAACTAATTTCTAAATACTATTTTCTTTTGTTTTGAACTCATAGGGGGATGGCACTAGTGCTAACGAAGAAAACAGTTAATGACCGCATTTTGCGCACTATTTAGTGTAAGTGATACTCTAGGACGTTCGTTCGATTTGAAAATAAGTTATGTTGAAATAAGTTATCCTGTGATTAGTTATTTAAAAATTATTTTCTATTGATTGTTTGGTTAGTTGTATTCAAAATAATATGAATTGGATTATTTCTAAGAATAAATTATTTATTTACCAAAATACCCTCCATCTTATTCAGTTTCTTATATTTTCTTTGCGAGCTTTTGTTATTCATTCTTAAAAATAAATTTTAATCTTATTAATTTAACTTAAATATTTTCATGTGTGCATTCTCATGATTGTAGCATATGTGTTTAAAAAGTAAATTAAAGGATCATTTATTATTTAAGTCACTTCATTTAAGCACATATTACTCTTAAAATTATAAAATATTAAAGTTATCTTCATTTAATTGATACATAAAATAAGGCAGCCTGCACATTTATAATTCTATGTTCTGCCAACTGCCGACATGTGGCGTAAAAAGAAAGGAAACACTTGTTGGCCTTAGCCTGATCCTATCATATGTAGTTGGAAAATTCACAACTACTTAGGATATTCAAATTAATTTAAATAAGGCGCCAAAACCAAGTCTCAACCGAAATAGGATAAGGCTACACTTTTTGTAACCGTCAGTCATGTGCCTAGCATGTGTTTTGTAACCGGCAGACAGATTTGGCTTTGCTTGTCTTCTGGCCGAGCTGCACACATGCCTTATTTAGACTTTTCATCCTTGCATTACTTCCACTCAATGTTGCCATGCCAATGTTAAAGTTTTTTTTTTCTTGCTTTCGACCAGGAGAGAGAGAGAGAGGGGAAAAGGGGGATTAAATATCAAACTTGTCTGTAACATACATAAAAATAATGTAATTCTCTCTTTTTTTTACGTTCAGAGTCCTAAATAATGTATGTTTTCCTTATTAGTGTCATGATATTTTTGTATCGAACTATTTTTTTGAGTTTACTTAAATTTTCTCCTATTTAATGGTCTACTGCTCGTTTGATTTTTAAAAAAATATTATCATGCCTAGGTTCGATCTCCAACCTAGGCTTGAAAATTAATATTCGGCGATAAATCCTACCATTTGATAGTGTTCGTTTTTAGAATGAGCAGTAGAATTTTTAAGGTTGATATCATGAATAGTTGTATATTGAAAAAAAAATGAATTAGAACTGCGAGATTTAAAACGATTATAAAAAAAAACCATAGAGAGTGCAACATAACCACTGAGTGAAGAAAACAAACTCCTCAAGGACAATACAGCTACGATCAAGAACATTATAGAGGTGAGAGGGATGACTTTAGATTTAACTTAACCTTGCACCAGTTCGTACGATTTGCAGACAACACACAAGAGAAAAATAGAAGAATTTTTATTAACTGAACTTTGCAGTCGAATCCAATTAACTGACTAATAATTAAGCTGAATATGTAACAAACTATTGATAAATGAAAAATCATGTGTTTATTCATAGGGAACTGTACACTTCAGAAACATCAAAAACTAGGAAAGTACAAGATTTTATTTGCATCGTGGGATACGTATACACTAGACTTTGAATCCTGCAATTTATAAAAAAGAAGAATTAAAGTTAAGAGCTTTAAGGATGAAGGAAGTGAGCAAATTCATTGATATTATAAAAGATCAACTTGAATACCTGGAGGTAACACACTAATATCTTTTCTTGTGCCTTTTCATTCTCTTAATAATTCTGCGTTCCAATTCTATATCCATCCTCGAAAACCATGCTGGATATTGAGTTGACAGCATTATGTATATTATGGACAGTCCAATAACAAATCCACAACCGTAACCCATGAGAACTGCCTGCCAACTTATAATTGCTGAATCTTCTTCTTCTTCTTCTTTATCATCTAGCCCAAATGGAGTTGTTGCTTGTAGTACCCCATCATCACCGCCACAATCTTTTGAGAGTGGCAATCCACATAACCCATCATTCCCTTGGTATGAACTATTCTCAAACGTATTAAATTGGTTTCCTTTAGGGATGCATCCAACAAGATGATTGTGAGAGAGATTTAACACTTCAAGTGACGTAAGGGATACAAGTTGTTGTGGAATTCCTCCGCCTATTTCATTGGATGAGAGATCCAATGACTCCAGTACAGATAAATGTTGTAGTGATGCTGGTATATGACCTTCCAAGCGATTATGAGATAAGTTTAACGTACGAAGTCCAACGAGATCTCCAATAATGTTTGGCATATGACCTTCAAATCTATTCCTTGAGAGATCGATAACCATGTTATTAATCCAAACTTGAACAAAAACAAGAACCAAACCCTTTGTTGTAATTGTCACAGAACCACCTCCTACATATGTTGGAGTTGTGATGTTCTGATCAATAATTTTCATAGCTTGGAAATTCTCAAAAAGACTTGCTGGTAAACTCCCACTAAATCCATTGGATGATAGATCCATAATTCGCAGCTGCGCAAACAAGTTTCCAGTCCTTGAAGCTTTAATGGGACCATGAAACTTATTTGATCTCAAGTCTAAAATCTGCAAGTCAGAAAGGGCTCCCAACCAGTTTGGAAATGTATCATTCAATTCATTGTCCCCTAGATCAAGAAGTTTCAAATACTTGCAATTGATCAAAGATCGTGGGACTTTCCCCTCTAGCTTATTCCCGTTCAATTTAATGAATCTAAGCCCAATTAGATCTCCAATAGTACTTGGGATATAACCTTCAAATCTATTCCTTGAGAGATCGATAATTATGTCAGCAACCAAAACTTGAGGCACAACAAGATACAATCCTTTTTTTATATGATTATATCGACCTCCTACATGCATTGGAGGTATCATGTTCTCCTCAATGATTTTCATAGCTCGGAAATTCTCAAAAAGACTTTCTGGTAAATTCCCACTACATTCATTGGATGAGAGATCCAAAAATCGAAGCTGCGCAAACAACTTTCCAGTCCTTGAAGCTTTAATGGGACCATGAAACTTATCTGATCTCAAGTCTAAAATCATCAAGTCAGGAAGGGCTCCCAACCATTTTGGAAATGTGTCATTCAACCCATTGTTACCTAGAATAAGAGCCATCAAATATTTGCAATTGATCAAAGATCGTGGGACTTTCCCCTCTAGCTTATTCCTGTCCGTTTGAATGAATTTGAGTTGGTTTCCAATACTAAAAGTTGTATTAATTGTCCCGCTAAGATTATTGTTTCTTAAGTTCAAAGCCAGAAGTTCACTAATCTCACCCAAACATAGTGGGATTGTTCCCTCCAAATTATTGCTGCCCAAATCTAGCACAACCAGTTTTGTCAGATTGCAGATGGTTGAAGCAATCTGTCCACTGATATTATTGTGTGAAAGGAGAAGACGTCGTAGGCTCTGCTGGTTTGGAATAGGACCTTCCATCTGATTTTGTTTTAGAGAAACAACATCAAATGATTTGGAATAGAACTCCTGAATGTTTCCACAGAAATGGTTGTATCTCAAGTCTAACCATTCAAGTGAAGGGAGGGAGAATATCCATGATGGTATAGTCCCATTCAAGTGGTTTGATGACAAGTTGACACGTTGTAGGTTTTGCAGTCCGCTTACATTGGAAGGAATTGGACCAGTTAGGGAATTGGATGAAAAATCTAACACTTCAAGTTGCGTCCAGCTTCTGTTAAAGGATAAGAACTCAAGTTGGCCATCGAAGTTGTTATTTCCAAGTGATAACCACCTGAGCTTTCCAAATCTAAAGAAATCGGAAATTGGTCCTTCAAGATGGTTATCACCAAGGTCCAAATACTCTATGTTGGTGAGATTCCGTAGAGGTTTAGGAATAGAGCCTGAGAGATTACAAGAAAATATCATCAATGCACGCAGTGAAGATAGATGACTAAATGCTTCAGGTATCTTTCCAGTAGCATTCACACCACTGAGATATAACTCCACAAGTGATGCACTGCTATTCCATTTGGTCGTGGGAAACCTAACAATAAGCTGGGGATTGAATGATAAATCAAGAGATTCTAAGTTGGAAAGGTGGAAAATCTTTCCGGCAATATCCCATATAACTGTGTATACCTAAGGTCTAGAGTAGTTAAATAAGAAGAGAAATTCAGAGGAATGGTGGAAGAGATGTTCACAAACCTAAGGTTGAGCTCTCTTAGTTGGGTCAAGTTCTTAAGGAGCAGTTCAAAATTGTGAGGTCCGAATCTAAGCTCATCATACTGATTACTCTGGATACTAACAACTTGTAATTTAGAAAGACGAGAGATTTGTGCTGGTATTAGACCTGTAAAACCAGAATACGACAAATCAAGATGCGTCAAACTAGAAAACTCACTTAATTTAGGTGAAATGAGTGACCCAAAGAAATCATTACTAGACAAATCCAGCCATTTGAGATTGGAGAGTTGAAAGAGGCTACTATTGGAGTGAAACTTGCCTTGAAGTTGGCTGCAAGTGAGGTTGAGCTCAATCACTTTCCCTGTCGTCTCGTCACAATAAACTCCATCCCAAGAGCAACAATCTGTGCTCTTGTTCCACGAAAGAGTTTTTGGATATGACTGAATCAATTGGCCTGTTATGTCGAAACAATGATCAGAAGCATCATGACTTATTGTAAACATATGCTTGAATTGTTGAAGAGCAAGAGCTTGATCTTTGGGGCACAAATGATATAAGGATGAGCATAAAGCAAGGTGACAGAGTAAGGGAAATAGCATAAAAAACAAAAGTTTTACATAACCCATTTTTGCACTAAAATGTTCAAAACTAATTAAGTTGGCAGAGAAGAAATCTTTGTTTTGTTCCTCTATTCAATAATTTTGATGAGGTATATATAGAGCAAATTAAGCAAAGAATTTTACCAGGGAAAATATTTTCTATCAACTTTGCGATTTAGAGCGAATATACCTCTTATTAAAAACGCGGTGCATCATTTAAATATGGTGCATAAATAACACATGTATGTTGTCTAGTACCTTATCGTAGAAAGTTGTTTTTGGCTCTCTTTAACAACCATACACACACACACAACATTCCCTTTCTACTACAAAAAGAAAATTCCTATTTTGTTTTCTCTATACAATCAAAAATCGCTTTACTTTGTTTTCCCACTTCTTTTCTCCTCCTCATGAATCATGATACACCTTGTGTTTATCAAGCTCAATTCAAATATTTATCAAAATAGTTGAAATTATAAAATTATGTAGAAATATTAGAATTTAGGATAAATAAAAAGAGAATAGATTAGTGTTCAATTGATGTGTTATTAATAATTTTAATTTAATATGTCATATTCCCAAAGCTGGAAATTAATTGATCATGAACATGTTCAATGTTTGTTAATTACTTTTCAAGAATAAGATTTTCCACAATTTTGGAACTGGAAGTGGTAAAGCACAGAGATAATTTCGAGATAAGTAGAGTAGTGATACTCTTAATGATGAGAGACATTTAGGGGGAAACTATGCAAGTTTTTCTCAAAACGAATAACATCACACTATGTAATTAAGAGTCTTTTGCACATAATTTGTGCAAGGGATGTCGGTCTACACAAGATATGTCAAGCTAAGTCCCACCACTTGTAAAAACACATGAATTTTGATACATACCTTATTAGACAAAGATGTCACAAAAATTATCTTTGTTTTGCTGCCTTAACAACCCTCCACACACACCACACAATTTTAATTATCTTTGAAATATTTAGGAGCCAGAATACATAAATATGCCCTTTAACTTGGCTTTAGTTGATATGTCCTCCAACTTTGAGTGTGTATAAGTAGACACTTAAACAAAACACATGTGTTGTGTTGTTAGTTGAAAATTGAAATAGGTGTTTAACCCTTAAACAATTTCCTTTTTTTCCGAAGTTATTCTTCAAATTACACGCTTGACTATAAGAATTGGAAATTTAACGTTGAATTCAAAAAAATTTAAGAATTCGAAAAATAACAAAAAAAAAAAAGAATGTATTTACACTTTTCTCACTCAAAATTACTCACAACAAATCAAAAAACATCTCAAATTTATATTCATGGTAACACAACTGCAATTTTCAAATTCCACAATAGAACAAGACCAAACGCTGTGGTAACATTTTGCTATACCACGTTGACTTTAATAATATCCCTCAACTTTGTGAGTCACTTTTAAAATGAGGGATATATCAGGTTCAAATTAGTAAAATTGAGAATATATCAAACCTTTTTCCCTCTTTTATAAGTGGCAAGAGACTTAAATTGTAGATTTGAAGTCTTGAAACCAAGCTTCAAAATATTACGTAGGGAACTCAACGTTGGTTCTCAAATTCTGCAGTTGCAGTTAAGTTTCCCCAAAATAGAGTTCTGCAATATACTTTACCACAAAAGAGGATAAAAACTTGATACAAAAGAAGAAAAAATAATAATCTTGAAGCATATGTTTCAACATTTCTATAAATTACAAGTCACGTTGCTGATGATCACTATCTTCTAAGTTTCCAATAACATCCTCACTCTCTTCTTTCAGATCGGTTTCTTCGCCTAAGTCGTCTGTGAAAGAAACTTTTGCACTACCAGTTTTGCTATCATCAGTTGCATGCATTATCATTTGAGTCGGTGGCATTGACAAACGGTATCCATCATCCCTGACAGAGCCTGTCTAGGAGACCACTCGAGCACATCATCGATAATGTTGGAAACTCGTTTCTGATGCCTGCAACAGTTGATAATAAAGAAATTCTTTTTCAGCGCGATAGAAAGAGAGAATTGTATTCGCAGAATGAGAGAAGATGACACTGAATTGCTGGCTCTTGGGATTTTAGGTTATTGATTCTCAAAGTATGACACAAAAACTGCAGATTATTTGCTACTGAAGTTCGTCTTTTTGAAGATACGGCATCTAGCTTCATAGGGATTTGGTTTCATGAAAGCTCAAAATATGCGGCTTGATTTTTGTTATATTTCTTCAAGTTAACTCCCAGGCTAAAGAGATTAAAATACAAGAAAGCAAACCTGGCTCTTGCAGCCTCGTCAGGAGCAAAATAACAACCACAGCTACTATTGCGTAGAAAAGCCTTGCTGTCCACTTAGGTCTCTCGCCTTCATCCTTCTGAGGCCAAACTTGGAACAAATCTTGCAGTGTTGCTTCCTCGGCCAGAATGTTGGGGAAAAACCATACACGCTTCCCAAAAAGTACCCAAATAGCACCAAAGATCAAAGCTCTTACTGCAAGCACAAAATTGTTCTTTGTAATGCTGATTTTTGCCCAATAGCAGACTCAAAAATACACATGACATATATATGAATTGTACAAAGTACCTAAAGCCTCTAATCTCACGCAAGCCCAAACATCATTGTTTTAGTAATCAGCTATGCTATATAAATTTAGCTAACACGTGTTCAAAATCGTGATGCTGACATGATAAGTGTGAAGCCAACAGCATATTTGATGATTGAAGAAACCAATCAACTTGCTAAATAATAAGACGAATCCCTCATATACCACAATATTTTAGCCAAGAGCGGTAATGATTTCAAGTTTTAGAGTAGCCACATCACAGTGCATGATACAACTCTATACAAAATAAAAAAAAATAAAAATTGAATAACAAGTGTGAGAAAAAAAAAGGGTTACAAGCAACAGATACTTACTGAATAGCAGACTAAGTATGAGAAGGAGGAGACCAGCACATGTGTATAGTATAAGCAATTTGGCCCAATGGGGATAAACAGGAAACAAGCAAATTGCTAGTGTTAACACCGGCCAGAAAAATGAGAGAAGTGTTTGCCACAGGGGTCGACTTTTCACAAATGCCCATGCAAAAAAGGCATCATTTTCAGAAAATACTTGATCCTGCAGATATCCATTGAAGAAACTTAACATCAAAAGTTGTAAGCAAACTATGGAAAAAGATTAATTTCAGGTTACCCAAAAAAAAGTCAAAATGTGGAAATTCGTTGTAGATGTAAAAAAAAAAAACTCTTAAAGATTCAGCCTGCATTTGGTAACTGACAAAGACTTTATTCATTTGGAAGTCTTGCGACTATGGTTTGTCTCTTAGCACTATCTTTGTGCTAAGAACTTCTCTTTTATATTAATGAAATTTGTTACCATCTCAGGAAGTGTACCAGTTGGACCAGTCAATCACATTGAAACTAAGCTTCCATTGATAGGGATCCAAACAAATACTGTTAGAGAAATGCATATAAATATTTCAAAACCATACCATTCATCCATATCTTTTTGTGATTCTTCTAGCACAAGAGTTAGCTCAGTAACCCTACCATTCATCCATTCTCTAGACTCTAAGTCCATATGCAAAGTTCAAGTCAGGATCAAAGCATAATAAATCCATGGCAAGACCAAACTATGTAATAAGGTCTCAGGTGGTGTAAATAACAGATACACTCACCCACATAGCATGTACAATTTTTAGTAAGTTCTCACTGTATTTTGAAATGTATAGAGGATCCACATCTATGTCATACTCACTGGTCACGGATATGATAGGACCATAAATACATGTGTGAGCAGAACCACAGACTAGTAAATATAAAATTAAACATAAAGTCAGGAACTTTTTAACATCCCCAATAGTTGACTGAATCAAGAAAGATACTCACATGGTATATCTCTAAATGTGCTGGCCAAGAAGATAGTTTTTTCTTCCCAGGTCGAACAGTTTTCACCACACGATCACAGCGGACTAAAAGATTCTTTTGAAGCAGCGTGTTGGCAATATCTTCAGGCTCCAAACCTTTATCTGACTGTAGTATGTCTTTAAGTTCTGAATGATTTCTCACAAAAGCAACAAAATCTTTTCCCCTGAAATACTCTACCCGTGTTTCCTGCAGGACAGCCCAACGTGACACTAAGCCTTTATGATGAGCTTTCTCGGCAAACAGCTGGAAGAGGTCCTTCTCACCTTGTTTCTGAAAATAAAAGTAAACAAAAAATGGATAAAACAATTTACAAAAGACATCATCACCAAAAAATTACCAAAACCACACAATCACAAACTGGAAAGTTAGGGGGCAATAACATCTTAATGAATTCAACAAACAAGTACCAGCTAAAGGGTAACATGCAACAAACAGTTACCTCAGATGCAAACTCTTCATCTTTCCTATATAAAATCGTCTTGATTTTCTATGTGTCATCCCCTAAGAATATCTAAGCAGCAACTGATATGAGAAAGAAAAACTGTTCACCTGATTCAATACAGCTTTATAGCCTCAGAATATTTACTTTTTTTCTCATCAGCCGCTAATCCTAGTTTAGCAAATCTTCATTCAGAGTAGCCAAAGATAATTAAGTTTTTTTTTTAATCAAGTAAATGTATTCCACCCAAATGTACGGATAACTTATCTTATTCCAATAATTAGCTTATAAGATAACTACCCCTAGCAACTACGACATGACTTCCTAACATTGCAGGAATAAGAAACTGCAAATTACTACGAAGAATAACTACTACGAGAATGAAAACTGCAAATAACTATGATAAGTAACTACTACTACTACTGTTAACCATTGGGAGACTAAGGAGCAATAACATTGGCGATTTCAGTTTTCCCTATCCTGTTACTTTGTCAATCAATTCGATGTAATAAAGATCAGGGTTACCTAGCATAAAATACAAAGTAAACACATGTAAAAATAAAAACTCAAAATTTAAAATCCACAAATCAGATGCATCTCAGAACATTACCTTTAGCCATTTGAATGTATATGAAGGTTGGTAATCATTTCTCACATGGCTTTCTTCCTAGAACTGAGTTATCAGGCTCCCATCCTTTATTCTACCATCGGTGTTATTGCACAAGCCTTGATCACCATGTTGATCTCAGGTTAAACCTTTTTTGCCAAATATCATTCAACGGTGACCGAAGGTCAATTATTACTGCTTAATAACTTACAGTTATAATCTAACGAGAGCATATGCTTCTGATGCCACTTCAAGTACCTATATGCCATTCATTCTCCATCAGAACAAATACACGACTTTAACTCTGATATATATAGTTTTTGTCACGAAACCAAGGATCATTATAAGTAAGCCTACTGGCAATCTTAAATGAATTTGACATGTGAATTCTCATTGCACAACAATTCAAGATAAGCTTAAAATTGAGGTGTGATGCAAGGAGAATTCAAAGGAGAGGTAATACAACCATCTCCTTAGAGTGAGAATTGCTTAACCGTTGTCAGTTCAATCTGATGGTGAAGCTTTGTAAAGTACTCCCTCGGTTCCTTTTTTTAGTTGTCATGTATACTAAAAATACTTGTTCCAAAATAGTTGTCATTTGTCAATTTAAACAATCAAGAGAGAGCTGATTAATCTTTTCGAATTTTTCCCTTAGTATTAACTATTCTAGGATTAAGAGGCACATTAATATATAAAGATTAAAGAGTTAATAAGTGATATATTAGTCAAACTACACTCCTATTAACTTATTTCCACCATATTCAAAAAGTAGAGTTAGAAAATAAACCTCTTTAAGGCCATAATATTGCAGGAGAATAATCAAGCTGTCATGCCCCATTTGACCAATCATTCCAGCTGCTACAGCTTCTAAAGATAAGCTGAACTTGTCAAAGAGATAACATTTTAATATGATCCATACGAGTTTACCTATCCCGCATTCTGTTTCAGTATGCGGGATTCCATACTAAGCATACCCAATTTCTGTAAATTCGAACACACAATAGACAGCACAAGCAACGTACCAACAGCTAATTTGTACTCCAAATACTCCAATCAATCATGAAAAGTGTCGAGATACCCATATCTAGCATCTCAACTGTCAAAATTTCCAGCAAAAAGAAGATCGCAGACTGTTTCCTCCATTGACATTTCCCTACTACAGCTTTCAGATTCAAATCTCTTCTTTTCTTTCCTATAAGGTTGTAGTTTATCAAATAAGCCATTTCTTTCAAGACCATTCAATAGGACACAATAAGTACTTAATGCCAGATTTATCCCTTGCTTTCTCATGGTCTCGAATATTTCAATCCCTTTATCAGCATTTCCAAAGGTGAAGTAGGTGTTTATTAAAGCAGTATATACAGCAATACTCTTCTGCTGATCAGGTAAGATGCTAAATAACTTTTCAGCAGAAGCAGGCTCTCTAGCGCAGCCAAGCCGATGAATCAGAAGAGCAGTTAGTTCTGACCCTAATGACAGGCCTGCCCCAACCATTGCTTCAACAATGTCCACAATCCTTGAAAAGGAATTTGTTCTAATAAGTTCTCCCACCATGGTGAGATACGTAATTCTTTCAATGGTTACGCCCAATTTCACACAGACTTCGAAGGCCAAAAAGGCGCCATTTACTCTACCACAGCTACAGTTTACCTCAACTACAGTTGAAACTATTCTAGGATCCAATTTGAGACGCTTATTCATCAAGCTATCTAGTAGGTAATCAACAGCAAGAAGACTTTTTTTATTCAACAAGTACAAAATCAACATATCATCCAAAGTAAAGCAACTACTTTCCGCAATTCCATCTGATTCGTCAATCTGATCTTGGTTGAAATTTTGTAAGGACAAATGACGGTTAACATCCCTAAGTAGCCGATCACTCACCCCAGCCATCTTCAACATGTGGAAAGCCTCTTGATAGACAGAATAACGCAGAACAAGAAAATTCTCCTTCATGTAGTGAAGAATTTTCATCATTGCTTGTGTTTCCCCAGCTTTGCAGCATTTTCCCACTAAGATGTTGCATGTAGCTTTATCTGGTTGGACCCCTGCATCTTGCATTTTACTGAAAATCTCGAGAACTCCATCAAATTTTCCTGAAAACCAATTATGGTACATCTACAGATGAGAGTCTTAATAGATAAGGAATCATAATATAGTTGTCAAGAATTCGAAGTGACAATGGTCTAACAATTCAAGATCATAATCACTTAATTTTATAGATAGCAAAGAGAACTTAGAATGCCAAATTATTAAGTTTTTGTCATTCAATTTTTGGCAAAGTTTTCTACAAGTCAAAAATATTGAAGCTTCCATTGTAAGTATTGACATTATATGGTCTTTAAAATTGCATTCATGCATAGTATAATACAAGGCAACAGTTTTCCAGACAATTCATACAAATAAAATGGTGTGATATGAAGGAAGTGTTATCTATAGACAATTTAATGGTAGGAAGCGAAACAGACACATCTACCACATAAAGGAAGAATTTTCTTTTCCTTTTTTCTGGGTTGGAATTATAATCAGCTTCCTTTAGGCAAAAGTAAAAGTAAAAAACAAACTGCAAAGAAAGTTGTCACCATCAGTTAAAATCATCGAACACTTTGATTAGAAAAATGGGTCGACCAACATCCCCGTCAAACAATGTCAATATGTTATAAGCTACTAGTTTGAAGTGACACAACTCCTTTACCAAGGAAGAATTTCTAGGTGTTTGTGTTAATTCCTAGGCACAGATAAAGGTCTTTTATAAGCTACAACATATTTTAGAAAGTCAAAAATGCTTGACAAGAAAATCTTAGCACTCCTTTATATGAAGAACAGTCCGCAGAGTGCTCACTTACTTTCACATTTGAACAATCAAAACAAAAACCAAATCAGAAGTCTGCAGAACATATTTTGTTGGCTTGGCCTTGGTTTGACTTTCTCAACTGATGGTGCTTTGGATGATGCAATTAGGTTCTTGTCCATAATAAGACCGTCCTGAACTAATTTCTATATATACCTTCCGAGTGTACAAATGTTTCTTAGATTTTTATCTTATCTCCAAGTCTACAACGTAGTGACAAGGCTCTTAGCCGCTTCAGTTGCAACTAATATTACATGGACAACATACATTCTGATACCAATGTCTCTCTTAGTCATCTGTCACTGTTAAACAAGGATAACCTAAGCACCACTCTCCTAACAAAAGAAAGCTATATCACTGATTGCATATGGCCACTACTCAAGCAGCAGATGTCTTGCAAAACACTACCTAACGTCTCTGTTCACATCACGGGTCCAAACTGGGCTCAGTTCCCCACACTCTAGCTCAAGGAGGTTATGAGAGTAGCTTTAGAATATGTTGTATGGATCCTTCATAAGTTCATATACCTTAAAGTACCGTATTAAATTGATGTAGCCATAGACAAGTCCATGTACTTATGCTTTACAGACTTCAGAAGATAGAACACCAACTATTCACAACTAAGGGAAATTTTGGATAAGCTTAATTATGCACAAGTTTGATGGACACTTTTTAAAAAAAATGGTGTCTTCCCAAGAAGTGGTCCACATAACTTTATTAACTGTTATAAGCATTATGCATGTAAGAAGGACAAATTTTGAGCTAGTTCTTTCTTAAGTACACTACTTGAGCTACTTCAAAGTTCCCAACTATAATAAAAAGGAACAAGCCAATCACTCTCACCAGAACTAGCAAGATGCTCCATAAGGACAGTGTATGTGTGGCAATTGGGAGAACAACCAGATTGAAGCATCTCCTTGTATATCTTGGCTCCTTCCTTAACTCGATTATGATCAAACAAACCTTTCATGTATGCAGTGTAGCAAACAACATTAGGAACACATCCTTTATCTTTCATATCCTGCCACAATTTAATTGACTCATTAATGTCCCCATGGTCGGAAAGCCAGTGAAGAAGGGATGTATACGTCACTGCATCTATCTTGATTCCTTTGTCTTGCATCTGCTGAAAGATATAGTTCATGGATGAAATCCTCCCAGCTTCCCCAAATATATCCAACATAGTCGTGTAGGTAAACTGGTCATGCTTAAAGCCTTTCAATTTAGAGGCCCAACTGAAAAACAACCAGGCTTTCTCCATAGGAGGATGGGTCTTGAGAACTTGATTGACTGTGTAGGAATCCCATTTTATGGGAAGTTCCATCAACTGCTCTTGAGCAGAATCCCAAGTTGAAAATCTCAGTATATGTGATATTCTTGTAACTGTATCCCTCATGAAAACTTTAGGGAGATCTATGTCTTGCTTCAGAACAGATTTGGTAGACTTGCTCGGCAGTTGATTAACTCGTCGTACAGGTCTCCTCTGTTTGAATTGAGTAAAGGAATGTACATGGTTAATTATAGTTCTGCTAAACCAAGAACAACTCTTGAGAGGAAAACCCCGAAAAGAGTGAAGCTTTTTGGAGAATCGATGAGCACCACGAGTAGCAAACATAGTTCTGGTCAAGTTGATGACTCCAGACTACAAGTTCAACTAAAGCATTCTAACCTGCAACTTGAGGACTGCTTTGATTCATAGGATTCCATCTGCCAAATTACACAGAATGAAACAAATTACTTAAAACATAAGAAAAGGTAATTAAAACGGATGCAGTACTAATTTTATAAAAAATTAAGATAAAATAGTAGCTCTGTCAAAGCTAAATATTTTCTAATACTGAAATACAAATATATCTAACTACAATAAAATACTCCTAACAAACACTGGACCTAATGTAAATGTAAAATAACAACTGTATTATATTTTTTACTATATGAATCTGCTGTTTTCATTCTGTTATGTTTTTAACAAATTCGAAAAATTGATTCCTTTTAACACCTTAATCAGATTCGAGAGAGGGATGGAGGCTGGGGTTTTTCCAAGATTTTGGAGCAACATAGAGAAAGTAAAGAAAAACCCATAACAACAACATATCCAAATCCCATTTGATTCATATTGAACAGGAAAAACTAATAAATTATGAGAAATACAATTACTGGTAAAGAGTAATTAGTGTCAACATTCAAAAATATAAACTTTTTTTCCCTTAATTTAATCAGACAAAATTATCAAAAAAACTTGACAAATTCAGCAAAGTCATTCACATTACCTCTTCGGAGAGAGCTAAAAAAGACGGAACTCCTTGATTTTGCTTTGTTTTCCTTTAGCTACAGCTGATAAAAGGGCTATCGGCCAAAACTTTTTTGTTTTTGGTTATGGATGTTGGTGAGCAGGGTGGTAATTGAGTCTGTTTTGTTAAATTTGGGCACGTCAAATGGGTTAAAGATTCAATTCAAATTTGTTTGGGCTTAAAATGGATTGGGTCAAAATGGTTACGTAATGGGTCATAATCTAATCCGTCAAATTTTACTAAGTTATAATAGCTTTATATGTTATTTTATAAGTTTTTAATACCTAATAAGATTATTTTTTTCTTTATTATAATTATATATAACATAAAAAAAAAAATTAAAAAAAGTTTTTTAAAAATATTTTGGTAAGATTTCTCAAAAATCAATTTGGGTTACATATCAACTCAATTTTTGATAGGTTGAAATGGATTGGATTGAAATGGGTTAAGCTAACAAATGGGTGGGTCAATTTTTTTCTCTCAAATTCGTGGTACTTATTTTTTATCGCGAATACTCATTTATTTGTAGGTTAGAATGTCCTTAATAACGATTTACGACCTAAAACAAAATTGCGTTGTCTTTTAAGCTGAAAACTGAACTAAATAATCAATGTGAAGTGGAATTCAACTGAAAATAATATGCAACATGCCCACATTGTATATGAGATAAAAAAAAAATCGCATTAAAAAGCAATTAAATATCAATAGTTTTGAGACAATGACTAATTTATTATTTATAGTTACTAAAATTAGTAGCTATAAAGTGTCCGATGAGATAAATGCTCGAATTCTTATGATATACTCCCTCTGTTCATTTTTACTTGTCCTCTTCAAACTTTGCACGATAAAAAACAACAATTTTAACTTGACATAAACTGTGAATTTCTCTTTTATCAATTGAAGTCTTGAAAGCAAGCTTCAAAATATTACGTAGGGAACTCAACCTTTGGTTCTCAAATTCTGCAGTTGCAGTTAAGTTGCCCCAAAATAGAGTTCTGCAATATACTTTACCACAAAAGAGAACTAACAAAGAGGATAAAACTTGATACAGAATAAGAAGAAAAAAATAATCTTGAAGCTCATGTTTCAACATTTATATAAATTACAAGTCACGTTGCTGATGATCACTATCTTCTAAGTTCCCAATAACATCCTCACTCTCTTCTTTCAGATCGGTTTCTTCGTCTAAGTCGTCTGTGAAAGAAACTTTTTCACTGCCAGTTTTACTATCATCAGTTGCATTATCATTTGAGTCGGTGACATTGACAACGGTATCCATCATCCCTGACAGAGCCAGTCTAGGAGACCACTCGAGCACATCATCGATAATGTTGGAAACTCGTTTCTGATACCTGCAACAGTTTGATAATAAAGGAATTCTTTTTCAGCGCAATAGAAAGAGAGAATTGTATTCGCAGAATGAGAGAAGATGACACTGAATTGCTGGATCTTGGGATTTTAGGTTATTGATTCTCAAAATATGACACAAAATTGCAGATTATTTACTACTGAAGTTTGCCTTTTTGGAGATACAACATCCAGCTTCATAGGGATTTGGTTTAATGAAAGCTCAAAATATACAGATTGGTTTTTTGTTATATTTCTTCAAGTGAACTCCCAAGCTTAAGAGATTAAAGTACAAGTAAGCAAACCTGGCTCTTGCAGCCTCGTCAGGAGCATGATGCCTCAGGAGCAAAATAACAACCACAGCTACTATTGCGTAGAAAAGCCTTGCTGTCCACTTAGGTCGCTCGGCTTCATCCTTCTGAGGCCAAACCTGGAACAAATCTTGCAGTGTTGCTTCCTCGGCCAGAATGTTGGGGAAAAACCATACGCGCTTCCCAAAAAGTACCCAAATAGCACCAAAGATCAAAGCTCTTACTGCAAGCACAAAATTGTTCTTTGTAATGCTGATTTTTGCCCAATAGAAGACTCAAAAATACACATGACAAGCATGATTTGAACAGCCCAGAGTCACCATTTTACAACAGGCAAATTTTGCATAAATAAAGGAAAAATTAGACACCACTTCAAGCAGAAATACTTTAATAAAATCTGTTGATGAGTGCCACTTAGGGATTTGGATGATTCAAGTGAAGGATAACAGAATAAAATTAGCACTTCCCACCCAGAGCTGTCATAGACACAAAGCAAAAAGAAGCTATCGTAGAGTTCCAATGATAGTAAACAGTATTGTGAACTAACGAAAGTGTGCAGGCGTTCAAAAATCCTAGTTATTGAAAAAATGACATCCACCTGTCCAGCTTAAATGCTTCTTATAGATCAAGAGAAAAACATGGAGGTCTCATACACTACTGCAACTCACTGACAAGGGTGTGAAATTCTTCTGTCCTGCCTCTTAGAGGTTAACATTGTTAAATAACGTGCATATTAATAAATGGAAACAAGAAGGGAAAGGGGAAAACATAGAGGACCAAGTTGGTTGTGGCCCTAGAAAACATTTTCTTGTCGGTTTTAAAATCGATAACGGAACCGTTAAGGACCGCTGATTAAAGGATAACAAATATCTTATTGGTTTAGTATGCTAACAAACCGATAACTGATAAACCGAACCGATAACATATAAAACTGAACGAGTGATAAGCAACCTTGTCCTCACTTCATAGAACTATGTTGAATATAATTACTTCAAGCCTAAAAGAAGTATGCAAAAGAAAAGAAAAGGTTTGGAATGATTTCCAAATTAGAAACATGTGGGGAACAATAACTTGAAGTTTATGTTCTTCACTATATATATGAATTGTACATAGTACCTAATCTCACGCAAGCCCAAACATCATTGCTTTTGTAGTCAGCTATGATATATAAAATTAGCTAATATGTGTTCAAAATCGTGATGCTGACATGATAAGTGTGAAGCCAACAGCGTATTTGATGATTGAAGAAACCTATCAACTTGCTAAATTATAAGACGAATCCCTCATATGCCACAATATTTTAGCCAAGAGCTGTAATGCTTTCAAGTTTTAGAGTAGCCACATCACAGTGCATGATACAACTCTATACAAGAAAAAACAAAAAAATAAATTGAATAACAAGTGTGAGAAAAAAAAGGGTAACAAGCAACAGATACTTACTGAATAGCAGACTAAGTATGAGAAGGAGGAGACCAGCACATGTGTATAGTATAAGCAATTTGGCCCAATGGGGATAAACAGGAAACAAGCAAATCGCTAGTGTTAACACCGGCCAAAAAAATGAGAGAAGTGTTTGCCACAGGGGTCTTCTTTTCACAAATGCCCATGCAAAAAAGGCATCATTTTCAGAAAATACTTGATCCTGCAGATATCCATCGAAGAAACTTAACATCAAAAGTTGTAAGCAAACTATGGAAAAAGAATAATTTCAGGTTACCCAAAAAAAAGTCAAAATGTGGAAATTTGTTGTAGAAAAAAAACTCTTAAAGATTCAGCCTGCATTTGGTGAACAATTTGAGTGGAAGGAACTCCAAAAGTTTTGAAGATTCAGCAAATTCTGAACAGAAGATTAAATTGAATTGTATATTTTTGTTCATTTTTGGTTTAAAGAAGCTTTAGTACAAGATGTAAAGTCCTTAGTTGATTTCATTTGATCCCTGTAACTGACAAAGACTTGGTTTTGTTTTGTTTTATTCATTTGGAATTGCGACTATGGTTTGTTTCTCTTAGCACTATCTTTGTGCTAAGAACTTCTCTTTTATATTGATGAAATTTGTTACTATCTCAGGAAGTGTACCAGTTGGACCAGCCAATCACATTAAAACTAAGCTTCCATTGATAGGGATCCAAACAAATACTGTTAGAGAAATGCATATAAATATTTCAGAACCATACCATTCATCCATATCTTTTTGTGATTCTTCTAGCACAAGAGTTAGCTCAGTAACCCTACCATTCATCCATTCTCTAAGTCCAGATGCAAAGTTCAAGTGAATATCAAAGCATAATAAATCCATGGAAAGACCAAACTATGTAATAAGGTCTCAGGTGGTGTAAATAACAGATACACTCACCCACATAGCATGTACAATTTTTAGGAAGTTCTCACTCTATTTTGAAATGTATAGAGGATCCACATCTATGTCATACTCACTAGTCACGGATATGATAGGACATCCACATCTATGTCATACTCACTGGTCACGGATATGATAGGACCATAAATACATGTGTGAGCAGAACCACAGACTAGTAAATGTAAAATTAAACATAAAGTCAGGAACTTTTTAACATCCCCAATAGTTGACTGAATCAAGAAAGATACTCACATGGTATATCTCTAAATGTGCTGGCCAAGAAGATAGTTTTTTCTTCCCAGGTCGAACAATTTTCACCACACGATCACAGCGGACTAAAAGATTCTTTTGAAGCAGCGTGTTGGCAATATCTTCAGGCTCCAAACCTTTATCTGACTCTAGTATGTCTTTAAGTTCTGAATGATTTCTCACAAAAGCGACAAAATCTTTTCCCCTGAAATACTCTACCCGTGTTTCCTGCAGGACAGCCCAACGTGACACTAAGCCTTTATGATCTCTTGCTTTCTCGGCAAACAGCTGGAAGACGTCCTTCACACCTTGTTTCTGAAAATAAAAGTAAACAAAAAATGGATAAAACAATTTACAAAAGACATCGTCACCAAAAAATTACCAAAACCACACAATCACAAACTGGAAAGTTAGGGGGCAATAACATCTTAATGAATTCAACAAACAAGTACCAGCTAAAGGGTAACATGCAACAAACAGTTACCTCAGATGCAAACTCTTCATCTTTCCTATATAAAATCGTCTTGATTTTCTATGTGTCATCCCCTAAGAATATCTAAGAAGCAACTGATATGAGAAAGAAAAACTGTTCACCTGATTCAATACAGCTTTACAGCCTCAAAATATTTACTTTTTTTCTCATCAGCCACTAATCCTAGTTTAGCAAATCTCCATTCAGAGTAGCCAAAGATAATAAAGGCTTTTTTTAATCAAGTAAATGTATTCTCATTCATAAACATTGGCAAACTTGCCCTTCTACCGCTCTTTCAACTGAAAATCAAATCTTTCACAGCATAATTGAGATTTTTTCCAGTGATACAAGAGGGAAGGGAAATGTTCAACAGAGAGAAAAAAAGAGGGGGAGGAGATGCTCAAAAGATGCATATTCTCTTTCTCAAAAAGGAGAAGACCATGCCCCTAGCTTTGTACAATAGAAGACAGCCCCAAAATATCCTAACATATTCATGTAGGATTTCTATGAGATCCCTCAGAAGCCTTTCTGCTTCTTCCTTCAAAACTCTATCTTTCTCCTATGTTGCTCGGATCCTTCAAAAGTAATGCATTTCTGGAGAATCCAATATGAGTACAGCTGCATTTTTTCGAGGATCCGAACAACATAGACTTTTACTTTCTCAAAACTGAATCGATTTTCTTTCTCTCTCCAACGGCTCTCTCTCCAAAACCCAACGGATTTCTCTCTCTCTCTCCGTCGGCGCCGGCGAAACCAAGAGACACCAGCGCGGCTCCGACCAGGCAGCAGCCCCGACGAGACTGCTCCGTTCCCTCCCCCTCTTTCTCTTTCTCTTTCCCTCTCCTTCGTTCCCCTTCTCCATCTCCTCGTTCTCTTCGTCTGTCCAGCAGCCGACGAGGACTATCAGCAACCGCCGGACAGCAGCAGCAGCCGGCGACAACCCACGACAGCAGCAGCTCCGGTCAACAGCAACCAGCGAGACGCAGCTCTGACTCCGGCGAGCTACCAGCCAAACAACAGCGCACCAGCAGAGCGACTGTTTGTCGCCGGAGACCAACCAGATCTGGCCGGAAACTTCCATCTTCATCGACCAGGTTCTATCATTCCTGTCTCTCTTTCTTTTCGATCTGAACCTATTTTCTGTGCCCTCTCTTGCAGATTTTGAGTTTTGTTTTCTACTTTGAATCCCTTCTTGTTAGGTGAGTTAATATTGCTGGTAGGAATTACACCGTACTTTCAATAATTTGAAGAGCTTAGAAGTAGATTTTAAGGTTACCGGTTTGTTCATTGTGCACCACACTCTGTTTATCTGTAGTTGTATTTCTGATTGGCATTTTAGTTCAGATTAGGGCTCCATCTCCTATTTTTGGATCTGTACTGTCTTATTTTCAGAGCTTCAGCCTCTAGTTTAGTATAGTTGTTGGTATCCCGTCTTTTTAGAGTATACTCCTGCTGCAGTAGTAGTAAGTGTTTTCCTGTGTAGATTTTGCATTAGATACAGTGTCTTTCTAGTGGATTTGGTTTCTGCTGATGGTATCGAGTCATGTCGTCGGTTGAGGCCAAGGACGAGGGAAAATAGTGGTAAGCGGGTTACGGGTTCCCATAATTTGAGGGTAGGATCATGGAACATAGGTTCGTTGACGGGGAAGTCCTTAGAGCTAGTGAAAATTCTCAAGAAGAGAAAGATAAATATAGCTTGTGTCCAAGAGACTAGATGGGTAGGTTCCAAGGCTCGGGAGGTCGACGGGTTTAAGTTGTGGTATTCGGGAGGATCTAGGGATAGAAATGGGGTGGGTATTTTAGTAGACGGGGATTTGAGGGAGCAAGTGGTGGAGGTTAGGAGGATCAATGATAGGTTGATGACGATTAAGATAGTCATTGGAGGTTGTACTTTAAGTGTTATTAGTGCTTATGCACCTCAAGTGGGCTTGGACGAGGAGGCCAAAAAGCTCTTTTATGAGG
>JAJOOE010016866.1:0-24690 GCA_036250405.1 Solanum raphanifolium
AAATACTCCACCACACAAAGATCAAAACTTTGCATGCACACAGAATTCAATCAACCAAAATTGTGGAGAAATCGAGAGAGGAAAGTGCAATAAAGTCACTGGAAAAGAGAAGATTCAGACCCAAAGAGAATTTTTTTTCTCCTAGAACGAGAATTTAGGGGATTTTTTTAAAGTTTGAAGTTTAGGGGAAAATTGAAAAAGGAAACTAAATAATAAGATATATCTTAGAGGAAATTGGGTGGGTATTGGGTTTATGGGGCGGGTAGTTGGTTTATGGGTTAAAAAGAAAGGTCAAACGGGTAGTTGATTAGATTTAAGACACGTGTAAAAAATGAGGGGGCCGTTAGTGAGAGGGGTATGTGTGTACCTATAATTGGACGGCAGGGGCTTATGTGGACGGAAAGTATAACGGAAGGCATAGAGTACCATTTATTAAAGTTCGGAGGTAAATCCGTCCCTTCTCCCATATTTTAATAATAAATATGTTTTATATTTTAACGTATATAACTAATATATTTTATAAACACTTGAAAACCATCTTGAAAAAGATTTTATTATTATTATTACTATTATTATTTTAACGTTAAACGCTTTATTAATCTAGTTTAGTTTGAATTATAGCTATGTTGTTGAATTAGTTATTTTTATTAAGTTAATTATTTTATTCCGTTAGGATTAAGAAGCTCGCTAATTAATTTGTTATTGATTCGCCTTATTTAATTTTTAGCCGAATTACCCACTAAATTCATTTCGGTTAAAAGTATTAATTCAATTTGGCTATTTTTTAAAATTCCGAAATCTAACCGATCTAATTGTACCCCTAACCCATACAAAAGACCAAAATGTTGGGCCTTTTTGAATTTTATTTATTCCCTTCAGTCGTTCCATAATAAAAGAAACTCAACCCAATTTCTTCAATTTCATATCCCATCAGCAGCAGCCCACCACAAATATCACTGCCCAGCCCACTCTTTTCTCCCTTACCCGGCCCATTTTCTGTTCAACAAAGAGACCCAGAACAGCCTACATTCCCAGCAGAAATGACACCATCCCTCAACGTATTTCTCCTCTAGTGACTCAACGACAAGAAACCCAGAACTCGTACAGCAGCAGGCAGCAAGCACATTTTTCTCCCCTTTCCTCTTTCGGAATGGGTTGAAAATCTCCGAAAAAGATGTTTGTCCAAAAGGGTGAAAGGATTTCGATTTCAAATTTCGAATGCCAAAATTCCATCCGGATCTCCCCCCTCTTTTCTACCCTAATTTCCTTGTATAAAATTTCTCTTGGCATTTAGTCTTGAGGGAGTGAATTCGGAGAGAAGGAATTAAATTTTCACACTTTGGGAAAATTCAAAATACAATTTTTTCTAGTCTTAAGTTCTTGAAGGGGTCTTTGTTCGAAGTCGGTTCAGGCGTTCTAATTCGTGACTTGAATTTTGAAGTTCTCGGATCCTCCTTTGGTGTGAAGTCGCTGCTCACTCTAGCTCGTTTGTCCGGTCGCTGCCTGGGATAAGGTAAACTCTTCGAATCTTTATACTGCGTCACTTAGCTTTCTTATCAATTCTTGACTAGTCATTCTTAGTATTATTGAGTTTATATATTAGAATTTAATTATGGTGATGATTTTAGTTCAAATGTTCTTCCCTTGTGCCTACTATGATAAAGTATCGAGGATATTTACATAATTTCAGCAGGTTTTTCTGTCCATGAATGCCGAATCGACTAAAAAACGTGAATTTAGTTGTTGTCTGCTTCTTTACTAATTCTAAAATGCTCTTCTATAAGGCTACCGGTTAAATGTCGTATCATAGTTCGAAGTCGTTCAAACCTTGATTTATTTCTGGCTCTTCCCTTCATTATTGTTGTTGGCTGTCCAAATTTTATTTTGGTATCAATGATCAACCGGTCTTAATGAAATTTACATAATGAGGTACACTAGTTTGCAGTTTGTTGCTATTACAGTCATAAATCAAGTTCTTGCTCGAGTTTGCTTTGAGTGCGTTCGGTTTCAAAGATGTTTAGTTTCGGTTTGGTATGTGTTGAGGACTGACCTCTGGTTGCTTTATTCATGTTTTTCTTGGCTTTTTCATAATTGTAACATGACTGGTTCGGAGGTGGTCTACCAGTCTTAGTTTGTCTTTACTTGTTATGAATCTGCAATAATAAGCAAATGTGTTCAATTTGTTTATTAAGTTTTAAGAATGTGTGAAATGTCATAGTCCGATGTCCCAATTCCCCATTCACTTCGAGCCCCCCTCTTTGCTTGTCAATTCGTATTTCTCTTTCTCTTCAAATATCTGGTGTTTATCTTCACTTAATGCATAAAATATGTCGGATTAATTGTCAAATGCGTCATTTTTTTTGTGTTTATAAAAAATTGGAATGAGTCACTTGGATTTGATGTTGAGCTACATGTATGGTATTATTGGTACGTGAGGCCATTTGATGAATCACCATGAAGTCTCTGGAAATTGTGTCTATCTTGTTGAAATTTCTATTTATTTACTTTTATTCATTTGTTTATTTTTGTATTTTATGTGTTTTGAATAGTAGCTAATAATACTGTCGTTTTCTCCATTTTGTGAGATATTTGCAATAACTCTCTTAAGGGGTCATGTTATCAATTATGGGAAGGATTTAAGATGGGCAGGTTGAAAAATTTAGCTGCTCGTGCTTTTGTCCCTTATTGTTATATCGGCTCAATATAATAGTTATTCCTAGTTGCTCATGCTCTTACTTAAATGTTTTTCGTGCGATCACTTGAAAGACCTCTCATATACTGATTTGTCTTCTTCTTCTTTTTGTATGTAATTTTATCCGAGCCCATTCGGGACTTCACTCCCACATTCCAAGAGAGTCGTAAAAACTCAGTTTCCTTCATC
Organism: Solanum raphanifolium; assembly: GCA_036250405.1. Lineage (NCBI taxonomy): Eukaryota > Viridiplantae > Streptophyta > Magnoliopsida > Solanales > Solanaceae > Solanum > Solanum raphanifolium. Next base: position 2,882 of record JAJOOE010016866.1, read on the forward strand.
GAGTCAACCAACTAGCTGCAAAAGTCGACGAACAGGTCCCGAAATTGAAAGGAGCAACCGATTGAGAAAAAATGAAAAGATTGGGCCAAAGGCCCGCTCTTAATTCATAATAGTTGTGTTTTGTTATTTTGGGCCTAAACCCTTGTCATTTTAATTGTTATTGTTGTATTAGTATAGGACAGGTGGAAGAATTGGGTCTAAGGTCCAAAAGATAGAAATACTTATATTATGCTAGAATAGGACAGATACAAATGACTTAAATGGGCCAAAGGCCCAAAACGAAAATTGACCCAAATACTGGCCCAGGCGGACAGGAAAATCAGATTTGGGCCCAATTCTCTTTCCCTCTCTACTTTATGGTGTTCATTTTACTCGTTAGTATTTGCCGCTAATCTTAAGGTTGAACAATTCGAATCCCGAAAGACGTCCATTTCGCTATAAGAAATTAACTAAATCAGTCAACTCTTAACAAGACTTAAAGAAATAAATTTTGCGAGATAGCTCACTTAGATAAAGTTTAAATATTTCCCCTTTTTCCCTTTTAAATAGTTTCTACTATAAAATAATTCAATTTTGCAAATCGAGTTAAGTTAAAATTATTTTAGCCAAATAATTAATTGTCAGATAACCATATTAGTGGACATTCTAGGTGCTTTTTAAAACCTTCCTAGAATGTTAATAAGAACCCTGAACCCTTTTAAGTTTTCATTAGATTCCTGTTTTAGTCTTTTGAAAACAATAGTTTTCTTGATTTTTCTTAAAAATTAAGTGGCGACTCTTAAACCAGTCTTAAAGTATATTTTTAAATAAAACAATTATATTAATAAATAATGTTCTATCACTCTTATAACATGTAAAAAGTCAAAATTTAGTTTGAACCCACATAAGATCACATATACCTGTAACCCGCCCCGCCCCACATTAATTTTTAAAAAATCCATTTCAACCCGCCCCACACAACCTTAAACCCTCCCCGCCCCACATAGCCTTAAACCCACCTCGCCCCGCATCTGCCTCGTCCCATTGCCATCCCTAGGAGTTTATAAGTGGTCTATTTTACATACTTTAGGGGTATTTTTGACCCTTTTTAGTTAAATATATTTTGAACAATTTTATTTTTTAAGTTTGTCAAAAAAAATTAATAATTTTAATTTTCGTTAAATATTTAATAGTTTATGTTCATTAAATTTGACGAAAAAACTTAAAAATATTAACTTTCAACATCAACAAAAGTCATCAAAATCTTTTAAAATACAACACAAAAAACTGCATTAGACTATAGAAAAAAATAAAAATACCTAAAATTGCACATAAAAAAAAGTTGTATTAAACTATAGAAAAACATTTAAAATAAGAAAAATTACGATCATCATACCTCTAAATAAGCTTCATAGCAAAATATATTGAAGCAATAAGGTGATGTGGAAGACTTAAAAGTAACAAATTGTATGTTTGTATTTGTATTCAACTAATAGTTTAAATTATGTAAATATCTGTAAGTTCCTTGTCCTTTTTTTTTCTTTAGAATTTAAAAGATTTAATTATGCAATTATACTTGTTCAATCAAATAATTCATTTAGATTAAAAAACAGCAACTTGAATATTTGAATAAAACAAATCGTAACACGTGGAAGAATGATTGATACATTACACCTCAACTAACGGTGTAAATATCTGCAAGTTCCTTGTCCTTTTTTTTTCTTTAGAATTTAAAAAATTTAATTATGCAATTATACTTGTTCAATCAAATAATTCATTTAGATTAAAAAACAACAACTTGAATATTTGAATAAAACAAATCGTAACACGTGGAAGAATGATTGATACATCACACCTCAAATAACGCAAGAACACATAATATCTCCTAATTAAATAATAAATTTTTAGCGATGAAATTAATAGCAATTCCAATTTCTTAATAACGTCTTCTTATATTATAATTTCTATATTTGAAATAACATCTTCTTATGTTATAATTTCTATATTTTAATATAATTATTTTTTTTAAATGCACAGCCTTTTCTCCTGCCATAAAGTGTTGATGGTTCAATATTTAACTTTTTAATATTTGGATATCACATGTATGATACTAGTGATTACTTTAGCTTTTTCATTTTTCACTTTAAACGTGAATATTTTGAATTCTCTCTTTTTAAAATAAATAATTCGTGCTGGCTTCCAACAAATAAAAATAACAATCTGAAGGGTAATAAAGAGAATCGAGAAAAAGTGCCTTTCGAGTTCTGATTACGAGTCACTTTATTTTGGGAAAAAAGACAAATATATCCCGAACTATTGTAAATGATATGCAGATACCCTCTATTATACTTTTGGGACATTGGTGCTCTGTCATCCAAAAACTAGAGCATATATACCCTTTATACTAACAGACATACACGTGTCATAATCTTATCCACCGACCCGACATTTATTAAATATCGAATCGACGGATAAGATTGTGCCATGTGTCCCTATTTAGTCTTCCGTTAGAGTGAATGACATATATGCTCTAGTTTTTGGACGGCAGGGGCATCAATGTACCAAAAGTATGACGAAGGGTATCTACGTACCATTTACGATAGTTCGGGGATATATTTGTCCTTTTTCCCCTTTATTTTTTAGTTAGTCCCAAAAAATGAAGCATTTTTAAATTTAGTAATAATTTGACTTTAAAATATTTATTTTATTTCTAATAAAATTATTTATAGTCACACAAATATTTAACACTTGTTTTAGACATAAGTTTCAATAGTCTCTCTTTTTTTGGTTAAGCTATGTGTCAAATCAAACTAATTCATATATATTGAAACGGAGGGAGTATATATTACTAAGGTTAAAGGTCCTGATTTACCCCTAAACTTCATGATTTGGAGCTGATATACCTTCCGTTTAAAAAATAGCTCATATATGTTCCTGTCATTATAGAAACTAGTATTCATATCCGCGCAACGCGCGGATAATTTAAAAGATAATAAAGTTCTAAATTAAAACTAACTACTAACATTCTTTATTTACTTGTTATATTTTTAAAAAAATAATTATACCAAGTCATTAACTATTTTATTTGAGAAAATTAAATTAATATTATTTGTATTAACTAACAGATTAATATTTAATAAATTAAAAATTCATTTTTTTTAGCTTTAATTTAAGAAAATGTCATGTGACTTTTAAAATACCTCACCTTCCACCATACCCACCCGACCCAATTGGAAACAAAATAAACTCACTCACTCAAATTAACTTCACTCATTTCATTTCATCGTTTCCACCTCAATAGAAACAAAAATCAAAAGTTTTGTTAGGATCTGGTGAGCTCTACGATCCTGAGTTCGAGAATGAAGAAGATCCACCATTGAAGCCAATGGTAATTTATGAAACAGAAACAAGGATGGTAAAGAGGCCTCGATTATTTGAAGGAATAAGAAATAGGAATATTGCTTTTAAAGGGGATGCGAGGGGAATCTCGACCCTTCGGATCTGTCATATTCTCCAAAGAAGACTACTTGGAAGGGCAAGGAAGCATTCACTACCGGTCAGTTACAAGCTGAAGTAAAGAAGAAAAGAGTGAAGCAAATGACAATGAAGGGAAAATGGCCCATGTATACAACTATATTTATGAATTTGCAAACTAAATATTAGATTCCAAGGCTTGGCTACAGATTTGTGATTTGTGCGTAAGTAACTTTTGGTTCATTGTAATGGTTTATGACAACTTTTGATGAATCTTATTAGGCCTTGTGTAATGGATTTATCAACTTCTGTATCATTTAGTAATGAAATGAACATGTTTGAAACATTCAAAAATGTGACAGAATCATCAATGACTCATTGACATTCCATGTCGGAGCTAAAATCATATTTCAAGAATCGCTCGAGCTGTAGATATGCTTCTCATTTATCAAGAGCTCGGGGATAAAACCACTAATATTTCATCTCCGAGATTGACTCCAAATAAATCTACGACATCATCTAAGCTATCTACTACTTCAAAGAAGTTCGTGAAAAATGCTAATTTCCCTCGTAAATTAACAATTTTGAGACCAATTGGCTCTAGTTTAGAGCTCACCGGAACCCTCACAAAATTTTTGAATTTTGTTTCATTTGAGCGTGGAAAGTGGAAACAACGAAATGAAATGAGTTAGGTTAATTTGAGTGGGTGGAGTTTTTTGTTTCCAATTGGATTGGTTGGGTATGGTGGAAGGTGGGGTATTTTAAATGCCACATGGCATTTCCTTAAATTAAAGCCAAAAAAATGAATTTTTAATTTATGAAATATTAATATGTTAAGTAAATGGTATATATGAGTCATTTCCATAACAGATATATGAGCCACTTTTTAAACTGAGGGTATATCAGCTCCACTTTTTCCCTATTACTAATAACAATTATTACTATATATTTTATACATAAATTACTCCATCATATATAAAACGCCAAAAAAATTAAAATTAAAATAAAATATCAGCGACAAGCATATAATGCAATAGACTGAACTGATTAAAAAAAACAAAAACGTAATTAAAAAATTGTTCATCTCATTTCTGCATCACACTTGATCAGATTCATATTATCCTACAAATCCATTAATTTTCCCAAAATGAATTGCCTTCAGAATCTTCCCAGGTTTTTATTCTATCAATTTTTATTTTTTTTTTTATAATTTTGTTTGTTTTTCATTTTTCCCCATTAATTTTGGTTGTCAGATCCTCTGGTTTACCACTGAGAAGCTTCACAGGCAATTCAAGAAAGCCTTCTCCCACTGTTGTTTCACTGGTAATGATCATTTTCGGTTATGGGTATTTTGTCATTAGATTTGATTTGATTATATTAGTGGTCTTTAGATTGAGTGTCTGTCGAAAACAATTTCTCTATCTTGCAATCTATCCTTCACCCCACTTGTGATATTAAACTGTTGTTATTGGTGTTGTATTAGTGATATATGGAAGAAAAATTATGTGGGGTGTGTCGAGGAAAGAGTATGAATATACTGGGTGTATACACTGATATACATATGTTGTTAATAGTTAGTTAGAAAGGCTAATCGGTCGTTTAGAAGGTTGTTAGTCAGTTAAGTATATTGTTAGCTGAGATACACTATATACGCACAAATACTGTGCAGGGGGCAAGTAACAGGTACATGTGGAATTAGTCGAGGTGGGTATGATCTGGTCCGGATACCACATTTGGTGGAAATTGGCTATATCAAATCAAATTACTTGCTTGAAGATTAGACAGAGTTACTTGGTATTTGTGTTGGTGGAAGGTAGCAGTGTGTATAGATTAGAAGTTTATTTATAATATAATAAAAGTATTCTAAAATAATTGAGAGTATATTGTGTATATATTAGAAGTATCTATATATAATATAATGTAAGTATTATATTATATTAAGTAGTTTACTGAGTATATATTATTATATCAAAAGTGTGTGTGTGTGTGTGTGTGTGTATATATATATATATATATATATATATATATATATATAGTATAATGTAAGTATTCTAATATAATAGATAGTATACATGTGGAATTAGTCGAGGAGCGTGCAAGCTGGCCCGAATAACGCGTTTGGTAGAAATTGGCTATACCAAATCAAATTGCTTTCTTAAAGATTGGACAGTGTTACTCGGTGTCTGTGCTGGTGAGAGGTAGCAGGGTAGTGGAATTAGTCGAGTTGCCTGTAAGCTGGTCGTGATACCGCATTTGGTAGAAATTGACCATACCAAATCAAATTACTTTTCTAAAGATTGGACAAAGTTACGCGGTGTTTGTGCTGGTGAGAGCTAGTAGATATCTGTGGAATTAGTCATGATGCATGTAAGTTGATCCAAACATTATAGTTATAGGAAAAAGGAATTATTTTTGGGGACCAAGTTTGGTTGGTGTTGTCGAGAAAGTCTTGGCAATTTTTCCTTTTTGTTTCTCTGCTACTTGGGAGCTCATGGTCTTGCCCCTATAAAAGGGGTAGCTCTTTTTCTCATTTCACTGCACAGAAGCAAAAGAAGCAGAAAAACAAGTCACAGACAGTGAGAAAGAGAGAAAATAGTGTGTGAGTGTGAGGAAAAATGAAGAGTGTGAGGGGTAATATATTAAGTTGTGTGAATCAAAAAGAGGCTATTTTCTTTATAACTGTGGCGTCCCGACGCACCTCGACTAATCTGTTGGTTAACTGATACCTCCCACAAACTCAAGTATCATATAACTTTGTACACTAAGTGTTGGATAGATGGAGGAAATCACCTAGCGTTTTTGCTTGAACCTAAGATCTTATACTTTGCTCCTCTTGACCCGTGCTTTCCACGTTAAAAATCTTGGTGTGGCAAGGTGATCTGTTCATTTTGCTATTAGTACTGAGTATTATTTTTTGTGTGATATCATTCACAATAATATATTGAAGTAATGGTTGTTGTTAGAGCGGGTTAGAGACCCACATTGGTTGGGTTTGCTTATATGAACTTAGACAATCCCCCCTCAAGCGTTACCTTTTGGGGTTGAATTGGGCTCAGATGTCATATCTTTACATTGTATCAGAGTCGGGTCCATCCTCGTTTGGACACCCATTTTATGCTCCAGTTGGGCCTGGACGTGAAGGGGGTGTTAGAGTGGGTTAGAGACTCACATTAGTTGGAGAATGGACTGACGGTCTACTTATATGATCTTGGACAATCCTATCCTCTTGAGCTAGCTTTTGGGGTTGAAGTAGGCCAGGTGTCATATCTTTACAATTGTAAAGTTAGTTTGATAGAGAAAACATGTTTTCAAAGTTGAGAAAGTGGTATATAAATTGAATGGTGTCGAGCATTTTGAGACATCCTAGAGAAAATGTCATACAAATTGAAATGGCCGGAGCAGTAATCTGTACTTTCTGCTGGTTGTGATCAATATTGAACCTTATCATGCTCATTGTTTTTTTGTATACAGGGGATGACAAAATTTGCTGAACAGCGTCTAAGTATTGTGGCACAGGTAATATTTGAAACAACGATTGATGATCATTCATTAGTATATCCTTTTGCTTTCTCTGGGTTAATGTTTTTGAATTCTACACGGTACTCTCAATGTCAATTGGTTTAATAGTTTAAATTGCGAAAGATGTGTCTGCTTTTGTGTCTCCTTTTTTCCCATCTCTAATCTGTGAAATCCATTTCTGAATTGCCATTAGCTTACTTTCTCTCTTTCTAGGTAGTATCTGGTCCTGAATCTAGTACAGCAAAGGACAAGGATGCGGGAAAATCTGATACATACAGTCATGACATGACTGCAGCTATGGGAGCTGGTTAGTCTATCTTCCTATGCATTTTTTAGTTTTGTGAACTTTTGTTCTTTTACGGTGAGGAGTTTTCTGCTGCATACTCTTCCAATCTGAACTGGAAAGCTATTAAACTTATTAGTTTCTTTGACATATCAAAGAAAACTTAAGTAGGTGTTTGGGCATGAATTCCAAATATTTTTCACTTCATTTGGAATTTATGGAATTGGAGTTGAAGGTGGAGTTGTGTTTGGTTATACTTTTTGCAACAAATATTTGGAATAATGTTCATGCTTGAATGTACTTGAATACAACTTCAAAAGTGAAAAGTGAGCTGGAAAACATGTTATAAGTTGTTTCCCAAATTTGAAATACAACTTTAAGTTGAATTTAGAATTTTCCTGACCAAACACTGATTTTCAATAAAGTGAAAATATATTCGGGAAAACATCCTTTCTTTGTGCAAACTGCAAATCCAAGTTTGCTCTATGTAAAAACATGAGTCAGTTGTATTAGCATAACTTTCAGATTATCAAACTTAGTGACATACACTTTTAGTGAGTAACTAATCAGGAAAAGTTTGCACAGTCCTATTAACTAACTAATATGTGTGGCACTCATATCGTCCCTGACTTTCTTAATGCAGTCTTAACCTATAGGCATGAGTTAGGAATGAACTACAACTTCATCCGTCCAGATTTGATTGTTGGTTCATGTCTACAGGTAATGAGTAATTCCTTTTCTTTAAACATATCATTCTTTTCACTTCCTTTTTTTTTTTTACCTCCCAAAAAATGGCAGACTCCTGAGGATGTGGACAAGCTTCGCAGTATTGGAGTTAAAACTATTTTTTGCTTGCAACAAAATCCAGATCTCGAGTATCCATGAAATATGTCATGATTATTTATTTCATGTCGGATCAACAAATCTGCTTCACCCTCAATCTAAGACATTTTTTACAAGTCCTTAATTAGTGTTTTCTAGATATTTTGGGGTTGATATCGAAGCAATTCGTGATTATGCCAACAAATGTGGTGATATTGAACACTTGCGAGCCGAAATAAGGTTAGTTTAACTGAAAAAAGTCAGCAGTGCCTTGTTTTGTGGTTGTAACTCTCCCTCTCTATATATTTCTATCTCTACCTTACAGTTAATGTAGCATTAGAACTTCTTGTTTTTTTAAAAAAAATCACTTCTTTGATGTTACAAATAGTGCAGGAGTTTATGCAATTGAGAAAGACTGTGTTTTTCTTTCTGTAACTTTTTAGTTCTAAAAGGAAATAAATCAAAGATTAGAGTTGGTTTGAACATGAAATAACAGGTTATATGAACCTAGGGACATGAGTATGCACATTTAAAGGACAAGAAAGAGAACATCTATTACTAGGCTAAGTTTTGCTTTCATGTGCAAAAGATTTATTATGGATTATATAGCCCATGAATCAATTCCTTTTCTTCCTTCAATTACAAGAAATGTAATTACTAAAGGTAAACACACTTCTTTGTTTCCTTGTCGCTGGGTGGGAAGTTGCGGAAAATCTTTTACAGATACCAAACTTGTTAAACTTCTTATTATGACTGCTAAATATACTTGCAAGGGTGTATGCGCTTTTCGTGATAAGTACATTATGTCTACTAGACTTGTAAAATAAAATTATACAGTGTAAGATTATTTTATTCTCGTAAGTGTGTTGATACTTGATGAAGCAGGGATTTTGATGCGGTTGATTTGAGATTGAGGCTTCCAGCCGTAATAAGAAAACTGAACAATGCCATCAATAGAAATGGGGGTGTGACTTATATACACTGCACAGCTGGACTTGGCAGAGCTCCTGCAGTTGCGGTATGTGCTTTGAGCTTCTTTGTGTCATGTGATGGATGTAATTGCATTGAATTACTTATTTGTCTGGCTTCTGGGAAGATCTTAAGTTGTGTTGTTGAATAGAAGAAGGTTGCTATAACTATAGCTAGTCCTTGTTTTTTTGCTATTATTATTATATAACACTGTGTGCTTTCTTCAAAATGATTTCAACTATATATGTGCAACTTTTTCTTCCTAGGGCAACATAGTATGTTCTTATTACTTGTACCTCTAATATGATTTACTTGAGCTTGTTTGTTTTAATTCTTTAAGAGTGTTGTTGATGCACTAATATATGTTTTTTGTACTTAAATGCAAGACCCTAAATAACTATAATGGCCTACATCTTCTTCAAATATGAAATATACAGTCAATTTCTTCTTGTCTGAATAATTGAGCTTCATACATAATTATCAATAGATTAGCAGTCTTTTCCTGTTGATAGTCTCTGTTTCTCTCACTTCATTCCCTGCCTCTTCCTCTCCAACATGCTGTGTCACCTGAACCTCCTCCCAATCTTTGTGCCTGAATTACTGCCGACCATTCCTTTCCAAATTTACCACTCATTGCTGCCTTTGGGAATTGCAGAACTAAACAGAGCTAGGATTTTTAATAAGGGGGTTCAAAATTTGAAGAAGTAAATACACGAACTAACCAAAGGGGTTCGACATCTACTATATATACATAAAAAATAATTTTAACCATGTATAAATAGTACTCCCTCCATCTTATTTTATGTGGCTTCATTTGACTTGGCATGGCGTTTAACAAGAAAGAAAGACTTTTGAAACTTGTGGTGTAAAACAATCCTTAGATATTTGTGTGGTTAAGATTCATTTCATTAGGGTAAAGGAGAATTTTAAAGTTAAATTGTTTCTAATTATAGTAAGGTGACATTTTTTTTGGGACGGACTAAAAAAGAAAGGGTGCCACATAAAATGGGGTTCGGATGAACCCCCTAACAATATGCTGGCTCCACCCCTGCTTGCAATAATAGAATCAAACTCCATGGTAAATAGATTCCTTCTGCACTCTACTCTCCTCTCATCTCCAAATCCCAGTCCTAACACTTTCCGTACCCATCTCTAACTTTCAGCTTCAATTAAAAAAATCCCTTGATCCAAATTGTGAATTTGAGCAGATTCTGTGTTTTCTTTGGTTCATAATTAGCAGTCCAGTACCTTCGCTTTGTGCTTAGAAGTCCATTGTGGCCACTCTATAATAATGATGCGGTGATTGTTACTTGCATTTGTTCTTGTGTTTTTTGGCACTTTGTCGTGTTGGTAATGGAGTAGTAGTGCAGTGGAGAAAATCTCCAAAATTTCATCAATGTCTGGATCCCTTCTGTGTGCATTGGTTCATGTTCTGGATTCTTCTAGGCTTCAAAGATGTAGGGTGATGATTTGTTGCCTTGGACAATGGCATCTCTGGTGTTTGCTGGCTGCAATCTGGCTGCAGGTACAATTAAGCAAGGGGAAGTGAAAAACAAGTAGGAGAACAGACCATTCAATTGTTGGTCATACTCCAAATTAGAACATTGGTCAATTGTATGTGTTGAACCGTGTGATCACCTCATTCAAATGTTTAAGCAGTTAGAGAGGACACATTTATTTACTTTCACCTTGCTTACGACTCGTAACAATTCTTAGCTGGCATGGTACTTTTTGGGTTTGCTTGCAAGTTGTAAACAAAACAATGTGTGATTGTAGTACTTAAGGAGAAAGCGATCTTTGATAAGTTATTGCAATCTGTCAGATTTCTACAGATATGCACCTTCCTGGAACACTATGTTGTTTTATTTATCAAATTTATCTTGTAATTTCTTATTTGAAAAAGTGTCTTGGACTTGAAATGCAGTCACGATTAGTTGGAATTGTTTTTCTATTAATTTAAGCTACATTGTGACTGAACTTATATTCTTTTTGGAACTTTGAACTGCAGTTGACATATATGTTCTGGGTTCAATGCTATAAGCTTACTGACGCTTTCAGTTTACTCATGGTAATTTTCCCTCTATTTTGGTTATGTAGTTTCACTTTCTGAAAAAATTATTATTTCTCTCTGGCTTGCTCTTACACCAAGTGCTCTTTGAGAATATTTACCATGAATTATGGTCCGTGAGGAAGAAGATCTCATCTTTTTGAAGTTGATATCATCTGTTAAAGATGATCTTCTTTTGGTCTTTGCACCAAAAATCTTTATGGTGGTGACCTGGATAAAGAGTTCATGTTTTTTTTTAAATTTTAAGCCATCACCTTAAAGAGTTTATGCGGTCGCATCTGTAGCAAAGTTTTAAAGCTGATTATTTCCAGTTGAAGATATAGTAATCCATGTTTAATATCTTTTTGTGTATCTTGACCATGTCTTTTTGTATCTTGTTGCAGAGCAAACGTCCCTGCTTTCCGAACCTAGATGCCATCAAAAGTGCCACAGCAGACATCGTGAGTTCTATTATCGTTTTAACAATTTATCATTCCATAATTCCCTTGTGACTTTTGGAGTTGATGTGGGTGCATGGTATATGTATTGCAGTTTGTCACTTAATAAAGTGAATTGGAAATTTATATTGTTAGTTAGGATCAATATCATTACTTATAGCTGACCACAACATACTTTGTTGAAAGGTCAATATTTTAATAAAAACCAATACCTGGAGATACTGTATCTCTACTAAGAACTCTAAACCTGAAAGGTATTCTATTTTTAGCAGATTATCTTCAATGTCATTACCTACTCCTAATACTGAATACATCTAAATTTTCTATTTGTCCTCTCAAATATGTCAATATTTTGTGTAACTGTGTACAAGACTCTTGAGTTGCTACATTGTAATTAATTGACTATTCTACATATGAGTCTATTTCACCTTGTTGGTTGATAGTAAAATTTTAATAGGGTACGAAAATGAACAAAAAAACAAGCTTTTCTCCCTTTAACAACTTTTGGAAATTGAAGAAGAGATGCAATCCATGCTTTCCCACGTATTCTTTGCCGTGCTCACTTGTACATTTGTTTTCTATAAAGGGATGCATCTCTTGTGATTGCAGTCGAATTGGCAAATATTGGAAGATTGTGGTGGTTTATCCCTGTACTTGTATTCATTACACATTCTGCATGCTTTCTAATTATGATATGTGGTTATTCTCATATATGCTTTTCTGTTCATGACTGAGTTTCTTCCTGTTTAAAGCTTACAGGCCTTACAAAGACGCCTGTCACGTTGACATGGCGTGGTGATAATTGTACTACAGTGGAATTATCTGGACTTGATATTGGCTGGTGGCAGGTAATAGTCAAGTTCTTCAGAATGTTTTATGGTTTTTTCAGCTGCCCATAATATACTGAAGTTCATCATTTTCAAATTTCGACTGTCGATTGCCCATAACCTGATTAATAAATTTCAGTGGAGGCACTATGATATACTATTACTGTTTTAAAAACAATAATAGAAAACATAAATTGTCAGATGAGTGTTACTGTTTATTTTTGAGAAAATTGTCTCGATAATGTTAGTCTTTTAAATTACCAAAGATCAATGCATTGGTTACAGGTAGAACTATTTTATAACAACCACACTCCCTGTCGTCATTTTGGTAAGAGCTCTTACTACTTTAGGAAAGAATATTCAGGAGTATGAACAACGGGTTTCCTTTATTGTAGTGTTTTATTGCCTTTTACATATTCGTAAAGAAATTTCATAAACTATTCTTCTCAATTTGATGCAACTCTGCTTTATTTCATGCTTAATATTAGAGCTGATTTAAAAACTCTTCAATGTTTTTCAGAGAATACCCTTAAAATTTGACAAGGAACAAGGTTTGTGGACTCTCCAGAGGGAGTTACCAGTAAGTATGTTGTTTTAGGCTTGCAGTGTTTCTTCCTTTTTCTTTCAAGATGGAAAATTATATAGAAACATAATTGGAAAGTAATATCAGTTTTATGATCTTAATATATATCTTGGACTCCACATTTTGTGTTTCAGATATGCTTCATTCCCTTATATTACCAAGGATTAACAATCTAAAGAAATTGTTATAAATTAATTGGAGAACATACAACAAATGTTTCGTAAAGATTGTCAATCCTAGTGTCTTCTCCATCAGGGGCGGATCTAGAGTGGTGGGAGTGGGTTCCCGGGAACTCAATAACTTTCATGTATATTTTGTATTTATGTTAAAAAATCTGTTAAATCTATAAGAAATATTCATTGGAACCTCATTAACAAAGTAGTCTCTTGGTCTAGTGATAGAAATGGAACTTGTTGAATTTTTGCTACCCTCTTTGATGAGGTGTTCGATTCCTTTTTGGCACATACAATAAAGTTCTTTTGAAAAAATTTTGATCATTGGGAATCCATAAGATTCAAATCCTAAAGCCGCCTCTGTTCTATATTTACAGGAAGGACAGTATGAATACAAGTACATTGTTGACGGTGAATGGATATGCAATGAGTTTGAGCCGATCACTTCTCCCAACAAAGATGGATATGTCAACAACTATGTAGAGGTAAGGAACTAATTTCACTTGATTGTGGAGAGAGAGGTCTCATGCCTTTCTCCTGTCGTTTCGTCTTACTTATGCCCTTAGTTATTCCAACGAGGGTCTTTCGCATGTAACAACATCTCTAACTGACAAGGTAGGGGTAAGGTCTACGTACACTCCACCCTCCCCAGATTCCACTTGTGGAACTATATTGAGTTGTTGTTGTTGTTTCATTCATTGGAATTTACTTTCATACTCCTGTCAAAATGTCTTTTTCCGAGGAACAAGACATAAACGCAGATCAGCGACTAAAAACTAGATAGAAGTGTTATCCATACTTATCACTGGACATCTCATTGTGCTACAGTGAAGGTGTTTAGCCTTTATGTCTAATTTTTACACTTACCGTTCAATCTAGAGTTGCGATTCTTTGGCTTCACAAAAATCATCTCTTACCTCTAACGTTCAACTTGGACGTTCCATCAGGTTCTTGATGAAACTCCAGACAGCATCGCTAGTGCAGCAATACGGAAGAGGCTCTCCGGTGATGACCCTGATCTTACTTCATACGAAGGGATCATAATGGGACAATTTCTCGAAGGTTATGCAGATGTAGAATGAAGGAAGTGAACGCACAGCATACTTATTACTTACAATTATAAGTGTATAATTGTAAACAAAGCCAATAATCTGCTATAACTCATGCAGTGTAATTAGGATGTAGTTGTTTGTAGTATCAATAAGAGTTGTATGATACGTTTACAAGGAATGAAATGTTGTAGTGAAGTAGCAAGCTCCTTCTTCTTCTTCATGTCTCTCTTTGGGGGGTAAAACACTCCTTTACAAGGACAACTTCATTTTCAGAGCTCGAATCTAAGACATTTGATTAAGAATAGACGAGTACTACCGCACAACAAGTGTCACAATTAAGACGAAGGAGGCTATTCCAAGTTTATGGTAATGTTCTTAATTTGTTTTTAGAAGAACGCACACCCCAACCCAGCGGGAGAAATGAAATGCATAGCCGCGAGGCGATAAAATTAGACCAAAAAAACATAATTCGTTCAACCACTTAAGAGATGCCATGATTTTCGAGTTAATATCTCAAAAGGTCACTCAATTTTGAGAATTTATCTAGTAAAGTCATTGAACTTTGTTTTGTATCAATAAAATCACTCAACTTACACTTTTGTATCAAAAAAATCATTCAAATTAAACTTTTGTATAAATAAAATCACTTAACTAAATTTATCATTGAATATTTTTTTGATATCACAAAATAGTATTTTTTTATGCCAAGTATACATTAATGGAGTTTAATTATTATGCATTTAATTAAGCAACAAATAAATGTCTCCTGGGTTGGATATATATCACGGGTAAAGTGTTGATTTAGTGTGGTAATCCTATTAAATTAAGCGAATACATTAATAGTTATGGCTGTCACGTCTCATTTGCAGTGGAAATTTTGTAATTAAACTTCATTAATAAATGTATACATAGCATAAAAATAACTACGAAAAGGAAAAAAAATTCCTGTGTAAAGCGCTAACTAATTTGTTTATCAAACTTCTCAATATTCACTGCTAGGTTAGGTTTAAGACTTTAAATTATAACCAACAAATAATGGCTCCTGAGTGGGATATATCACGGGAAAAATATTGGTTTAGTGTGTTAATCCTATTAAATTAATAATTAAGGCTAAATTTAGTTAAATGATTTTATTGATACAAATGTTAAAGTTGAGTGATTTTATTGATACAAAATAAAGTTTAATGACTTTATTAGATAAATTCTCAAAGTTGAGTGACCTTTTAAGATATTAACTCCATGATTTTCATAGCAAAATATACTGCAAATAAGATGATGAAGACTTAAAGCAACATACTGTACGTTCATATTCAACTGGTAGTTTAGAATATGCAGATATCTGTAATTGTTCCGTCATAATCTTGCAGAAGCACCATTAGTCGCATGATTAACGAGTTCTCTTCTCAAGATCTTTCCAGCTGGAGATTTTGGTATTGCGTTGATGAATGCAACACGGCGTATCTTTTTGTATGGTGAGACCTGCAAGGTATTTTCTGGTTACAATATGCATCTGTTGTTTATTTGAATGTGAAACAATCAGAGAATTTATGCATTTCTTCTACATACACTAATGCAATGATCAAGCAAAATGGTTTTGGTTATATTCACTTGGAGGTTTACCTGTTTTGCAATGATATCTATAATTTGTGACTCACTAATAGTGCTCCCAGGTCTTCTGACTATGTAAGCCATAGGAATCTCCCCTACTTCTTCATCAGGATATCTGGATTTAGGTGAGAAAAGAGCGTATTAAGATTTGGAATGTCGAAAAATCATCAGAATTGAGACTCAAGATTTGCTTGGGCAGCTTATAATTTCCACGGCTCGCCAAATGCTCAAACAATAGACATCAGTGTCTCATTTATATTTTACAGTCACCTTCAGAGCTAGAAAGAAAAAGATCTTTTAAAAGGCAGAACGATTTGTTGATATTGCTTATGCCATTTGCTTAGTTGACAGCATTCCTATGCCAGGGAACAAATCATATAGAAATACTAGTCTTGAATTTGAATCTAAAATGTTAATCTTACACTTCTATTTTATCATTTGTAAGTATGAAAAATGTAGAAATAATGGTAAGATAAGTATAACAACACAGGCTTCTACGAGAACAGATGCTATGACAAATAGAAGTTTAAAGCATGCTATGACAAAGAAGTGGCCTCTTTGTAGAGGAAGACTGGTTTGCAAGTTTTTGTACACTGATGCCCATTGGTTAACTTGTTTTGCAGGAAATGCAGTATGTTATCAACTGATAATTGTACAAAAACATATTAGTCCATCATAATGATACACGAGTGATAACATGATAAGAATAGGGAGACGATAGAGGAAGACAGAGAGGATCACATACGGAATAACTGCTGCATCAGCAACATCAGGAATTGACTGAAGTAAATGTTCAAGCTCAGCAGGGGGGACCTGAAAGTTCATCCATTCGTAAGATAATGATGCAGTAACATAGTAAGAGATGTGAGATAAGAAGTTTGCATACTAGTGGTAACAATATTTAGGGACAGCTATAATTTACCTGATATGCCTTGTACTTTATCAGTTCTTTTAACCTATCGACAACATATAGAAACCCATCCACATCAAAATAGCAGAGATCACCAGTTTTCAGCCAACCTTCTGGATCAAGTGTTGCTGAGGTAGCTTGTTTATCTCCAACATAACCTGCCATTCACCAATATTCTCTTTCAAAATTCAAGTGTGACTGAAGAGTATTCTAAAGGCCAAATTGGACATAAATTTACCAGTAATCAATCATATAACAGTAGGTTTCAGATTCTAAATATTGTAATCTCTTATAAGTATTATTTGGCTCCTTGAATGAAATCAATAAGACTGACTCATATGAAATATCAATCCGAAGTATCAGAAGGAAAATCCTCATCTGTGGTATAGTAGTAAACTATGCTAGTGATTTTACTTACTAACTCAATGCTGTGAGTTGTAAATTATTGAGTATAAACAGGCATCACCTTTCATGATTGTTGGAGCACGTAACCAGAGCTCTCCACGCTGTCCAGGAGGCAAGGTCTTTCCACTTTCAGGATCAACAATCTTAGCTTCCACATTCACACCAAGGCGGCCAGCAGATCCATACTGGTTTGATTCCTCAGGGCCATTCATCCCTGTTGCTCCTCCAGTAGTCTCAGTCAGACCATATCCCTATGATGCATCACAATTGAACACATTAAACATGAAAAAACAGTGTCAAATCATTACACACAGGCACAATATGTATACATCGTGGCATCTAACACAACTTTATAAGCAATAAGTTCGACAAATTTTAGATAAAAAATAGAGTAAGAACAATGGACTATCGTCCAAGAAGTTGATAACTTGATATATCCCACTTTAATATGCATGCTACTGTGCTTTAAAAAAAAAGAATCAAAATAAAAATTTGCAATTCATTATGTTCTACACTTTTGAAACACTTATATTTGAGGAAAGGGAGTACAAAAAGAGTTAAAAGAGGATAAAATAGTGCTAGTGTTAGCGGACAGAAGTAAAAAGACAAAATAAGAATTTCTTGATTTCTTTTAATTGAAAAAGGTTATAGAGAATAAAATAATACAGATTTATATAATAAAAAAATATATTACTCAGTACTTTTTATAGTAAATGATTGAAATTTTAAAGAAAATATTATAATACACAAATATAGGGAAAAATTACGTAATTACATGACTTAAAATAACATAATCACTAAAAATACCTACCATTTGAATTAATTACAAAAATCTTCTTTTTCGTTCTCTCTTAACATTCGGATACATCACTCTACTTCTATAACATACATCTTTGTTTGTTTGTGTACAATGTATCTGATACAAATGTTATTGTTGAACATAACTCCAATTATTTCAAACTTAAATCAGTATAAATCTGGTTTATTGTTATGTATCTAATACACAACTTATATATTTGATATATAACTTATGTATAAATGTATCAAAGAAGGAGTAATGTATCCATAAAATTTTAAAAATTCAAAATTATTGTAATTCGAAAAACTTTTGAAATAAAATGTAATTACTGCCCAAATTGTTAGGATTTGTGTACTTTAAACAATTTTTTATTCTTGATAAAACTTGAGCCCCTTAAAATTAGGCATATGTCTTAGTGGCCCTTGCCATAGCTGCCAGCACTGGGCACCAAAAGCTTTATGCAGTGAAGACCTCATAAGATATGGCCCAGAATAAATCACTTTACAGAGTTTGTAAGTAGCCCAAAGGCCGAAGACCGCAAACTTTGTAAGTAACCATTTGACCGTATTTGATTATGAATTTAAAAAAAAAAAAAAAAAAACCAAATTGAAAATAAAAATTGTGTTTTGATTATAAATATAACTTAAGAGTTGAATTTTGAAAATTTATGGTCAAAATGTTTTCCAGAGTTCAACTCCAAATTTAAAAAAAAAAAATCATGGCCAAATTGAAATTTAATTAATAGAGAAACGCTTCATGCACATAATTGAAAATATTGATTTACCTTTTTAAGCAATCATTAGATTAAAATTTAATAGAGATTCTTCATTTAAAATTAAAATCCACTTCAAATTCTTAACCAAATGAGACATTTTTAAACACAAAAATATCATATAATTGGAACAAAATAATTTAAGATACTTGATTATTGTAATCTTTTCAAAAGTTTTCACATGGTCAAGACAAACATAAGCAGCATTTTATAATATAGTTAGTATTATTATACTCCCTCTGTTTCACAAAGAATGACCTCCTTTCCTTTTTAGTCAGTTTCAAAAAGAATGACTTCTTTCCTTTTTTTGTAACATTTTACTTTTTGCTTTCCACGTGGCATGTTTAAGACCACAAGATTAAGGGCAATTTTGTACATTTGACATAACTTTAATTTAGGACCACAAGATTCAAAAGTCTTCTTTATTTACTTAAACTCCGTGCCAAGTCAAACCAGGTCATTCTTTGTGAAACGGAGAGAGTATAAGCTTAAATCCAACAACTTCCTAATTTTTTTCTTTTAAATCAGTGCTTCAATAAAATATAATATCCTGACGTTTATTAGTTGTTTATGTATGTATTTTGAGTAATATCAATTTTAATTCATGACAAAATATTTCCGCGAAAAGAAAAACACCCCATGAGATTAACATTTTCCGTTCACATACACACTCTCCAACTCTAGCGCGTGATAACCAAACACATACCTGCAAAATCTCCACGTTAGGAAACCTGCTCTTGAACCGCTCTGCCACCTCCTTCCCCAGCGGCGCTCCGCCGCAGGCTAGCAGTTGTAGTGAGCTGAGATCATATTTCAATGCCAAATCCGACTTCGCCATTGCCACCACCAGTGGCGGCGACACCGGCATGTACGTAACTCTGTACTTCTCCACCGCTGCTAACATCTTTTCGAAATCAAATCTCGCCGTCATCACCATCGTTTCACCCATACTCGCTAGCCTAATCAGCATAAAAAATCCAAACACGTGAAACAACGGCAACGTCATGAAAGCCACCGCTTGCTCCGTGATTTCACCTTCATCAGCAGCATTATCATTGAATCTGCTATGGAACAAACTAGCGATTAACGCGATTAAATTCCGGTGAGTTAACTCTACACCTTTTACTTTCCCCGTAGTTCCAGACGAGTAGAGAATCGCTGCCGAATCGGACTGGTGAATGATTGGGTAAGAGATGGGATTAGAAACAGGGATTTGAATCATTTTCCGAAATTCAGGCGAATCGAGTAGAATGGTACCGAGAGGAAATAGCGAAGAAGGAAGTTTACCAACAGTAGAGGAAGTAGCGAAAGCAATGAGGGGTTTACATAGCTGAACCATATGAGTTAACTCGGAAGAAGAAGAGAGCGGATTAGCCGGGGAAACGACAACGCCTAGGGAGAGGAGTGCGAAGAATACAACTGGAACATGAATTGAAGTAGGAGAGAGAACAAAAGCGACATCGTTTTGTGAAAGTGAAGGGTAACGAGCTTGTATAGAAGCAGCGAGATTTTGAGTCTGGCTAAGAAAATCGGCGTAAGATAAGCGGTGACCGGTATCGGCGTCAACGAGGAAAGTAGTGGCACTAAGATTGATTCCGGTGGTCGGAGAGTTGAGGAGAGAGAGGGCGTATTGGACGATAGAAAGAGGCTCCGTTAATGGCGGCAATGGAACAGATGGTCTTAAGCTCTTGAAAATTTTGGTATCTGGGCAATAGCCATTTTTTGGATCCATGGATATTTTTAATACTGTGTAAACTTTGTTTTCAAAAATGAAGAAGAAGAAGAAGAAAGAGGATCTATATATAGAAGTTCAATACTAACATCGATAGGATATCGATTATTATAGTAATTCGTATGAACATAGGATAAACAAATTGAAATGAGGATAATAGTTATTTTGGGCAAGTTTAATTGAAGTAAGAAAACAAGTGAGAAGCCGACGATATTGAATAAGAGGATGCTGAGGTTTACGTATTAAATTTGAGAAGAAGTATGACTTGGCTTGGTTGGTGGTGGCAGTGTTTCTAATAAAATAGTGGATCCTTATAATACACGTAAGAAATTCATGTTTATTTCTTTAATTTTTTTCTCTTTATAGATATAATAAATGGCTTTCTAAAAAAACCTCCTCTTTTTTAATTTATATCCCCTTTTCATTCAATTGTTACTATCTCTCTGTTCAATTTTATTTACTTGTTTTAGTATTTTAAAAATATATCAAGAAAAATTTTTAAAAATATTATTTTTGACATTAATTATCTCTTTATCAAGTCTTAAGGTTATATGTTAATTAATGTGGATATTATAATTCCAAATTAATAGAATTCGAATTTGAAATTTCTCTCAAGAAGTGTCGAAAATAATTCTATACTGCAGTCATACTTGTGCTTTCTGCTGTGTTGTTTGTACGTTACTGTGAGTGACAAATGAAAACCAACACACGTTTCTCTAAATTCCAAATTGCAGACTTTTTTACCTTCAACTGTGCAGACACTTTCTCTATTTGTGTACCTAAATTTTTTAGTTTTATTTTGATTTCTTACTCGATATTTGTTACTTACTTTAAAGTTTGATTATATTCAAATTTGCATCAAAAAATTTCATATTGATGGTAAAACATTTTCTAACAAAGACAATTTCATATTTAGAATAATTCAAATTCAAAATATCTGATTAAGAATGAAGAAGTGATAACTTTATCCCGACTCTTGTTGGTCTGTGCCTAAAGTTTCAACTTTCATTGTCATTGAATATTGAATATTGCGGGGCATTATTACTCTTTTCGTTCCACTTTAGTTGTCAATTTAGGGATGTCAAGCGGATCAAAAGAGTTTGTGTTAATAATTATATGGGTATTCTTCAAAAACTGTTTCACAAGTTTTTACCACGTGGATTATGCCAATAATTGAAGCCGACAAGACAAGACTTGATTAAATGGATGAACTGATCTTAATACTTTCATTTTTCTTTAGATTGGAAAAACAATTTAAAACTTCTAAGTTAATTTTAGAGGTTATTGAACTTATAATATTATTGTAAAAAGTTATGAAATTGATTTTTCTTTTTTTATCTAATCATAGAATCACTTAACTAATTTTCATTTTTAAAAAATATTTTTGTCAAAAATAA
>JAJOOE010016867.1:0-26580 GCA_036250405.1 Solanum raphanifolium
CGGAAGTCGGTATTATAATTTTTTTTGTATACAAAACCTATTGAGAAAAAATAATTTAATACCGACATCAAGAGGTCGGTTTTTATTGTAATTCATTTTTTCGGGAAAAATTCCGACCTCCAGAGGTCGAAATTTGGTTTTCCTGCTTTACACAAACCGACCTCCGGATGTCGCTTTTAAAAGTAATTTGATGAAATAAAAATACCGACTTCCGGATGTCGCTTTAATTAATAGTAATTAGATGAAATAAAAACCGACCTCTTGATGTCGGTATTATTTTCTCAATTAAATATAAAAAAAACCGACCTCATGAGGTCGGTATTTTTATTGTAATTCATTTTTTCCGGGAAAAATTCCTACCTCCGGAGGTCGGAATTTGGTTTTCCCGCTTTATTTTGCATAAAAACCGACTACTTGTAAATACCGACCTCTGGAGGTCGGAAATTACCGACCTCCATTTGAGGTCGGAAATTTTTAGGTCGGTATTCACTGTTTTTTTAGTAGTGAGAGTGAAAGGTAGAATTCAAGCATGGAAAGGAAATATGCTCTCTTATGGCGGTAAAGAGGTCCTTCTATCTAGTGTTCTTCAAAGCACTCCCATTTATACCTTATCTGCTATAACCCCTCCTATGTGTGTGATTAAGGAACTTCATAGGATTTTTGCTAGATTTTTTTGGAGTAACAAGAAAACAGGAAGGAGCAAGCATTGGTCTGCGTGGAATAAAGTTTGTTTTCCAAAGCAGAAAAGTGGACTTGGTTTCAGATCTATGTTTGATGTCTCAGGCCATGTATGCTAAGTTGTGGTGGAGGTTTAGGACAGAAAATAATTTGTGGTCCAATTTCCTTTGGAATAAATATTGCAAGAAGCAAATTCCTACTCTTGTTAAATGGAAAGGGGGATCTCAAATCTGGAAACATATGCTACAGAACAGGGAGATTATCGAGCAACACTTATGGTGGGAACCAAAGAGGGGTACTTCTACTATATGGTATGACAATTGGTCTACATTGGAACCTCTTCATCTAATTCCTTAAGAGAGTCAAACATGTCATTCTATGAGAGATATTGAAGAATTTCTAACAACTGATGGCTGGGACTTTGAAAATTTGAAGAATTATGTTCCAGAGTATGTGGTGAATCATGTCAGACTGAATTTGTGTAATGTTAAGCTAAGTGGACAAAGTGATAAACCGTGGTGGACTAAAACTAGCACTGGAATGTTCAGTGTTAAAAGCGCTTGGGAATTGTTGAGGCAAAGAGAGGATATCAATGATGATTTTAAACTTTTATGGATGAAAGGATTACCTTTTAAATTCTCCTTTCTTACTTGGAGAATTTGGCAAGGTAAGGTTCCTGTAGCTATTGTCATGCACTCATGGAATCATAATATTTCTCAATTGTGCAGATGTTGTTCTATCCCGGAGAGAGAAACAATTGAGCATTTATTTCTAAAAGGTGAAATTGCATCTATTGTATGGAATTATTTTGGTAGAGCAGCAGGCTTGACTGGCTTATTTGTTCAACTGAAGCAGTCAGTGAAAAAATGGTGGGGTGCAAGTGGAAATACAAGATTAAATGTGGTATTTCAAGCTGTACCTATTGTGATTCTATGGCTTCTATGGAAAAGGAGAAATACTATCCTTCATGGAGGTTCTTATTCAGTTAAATGGGAGATCACTGACACTATTTTGAAATTACTCAAGGAGAGATTTAATTGGGACTTCGGTTCCAATAATTGGCACCAAAAGCTACAGTTTCCTGCTTGAACTTTCCAAATGATGTGAGGTTCAGCTTGTACTTTGATTTTCATCAGGCTCTTCCAGGTGTGAGAATCAGTAGATCTCTTGCAATATTTCTTTCTTACAAAATTAGCCCAAAGAGATGGTTGAGTTCTAAACCTCCACCATCCTTATGTTATATTAAGTGAACAAAAAACATCCTTGCACTATCCAAAGTAGTAGTAATTTTTTGCATCTTCTTGAGTTGGTCTTACACTACTAATTCTAATGAGGAACAAACCCTTTCATATACTCTATGATGATAGGAATTACTTGATAGTGTATATTCAAACTAAGACCTCAAAATATGACAAACTAATTCAACCATCCTTCCACTAGTTTGTAATTAGTTTCATAATTACATCGTGCTTATCTTGCATGGATTTGAAACTTTTCATTATATTAGTATCAACATTTAAAATTTTAACAAAGTTGATGGCATCCTAGTATTTGAACCACAATTCATTATGTCATACCAAAAGTGTCACACACAATATCACTTAGTAGTTAAGTAATTGTTTTTTATCACTTTTACCATGCGATTAATTCAAATTTAATAAATATTTACAAGATCAACCTATTAAATCTTGTTTGAATTAAGTGACACCGTTTAATATTACTTTTTTTGTTTTTTAAAAATAATTATTCAATTTATCCTTCTTGGGCGAAATGGGAGATACCTCAATCGGAGGAGAAAATGGGGAAAGTACTTACATGTCATCGATGTTTATATTGATCAAATAATTTAATTTTACCTGCTAAAATTAAAATTAAAATATATATTACTTAACTATATGCAATAAATTCTTTATTTGAAATACACGAGTAAGTTTTCCATGCTAAATATTATAATTAATAGTCTGTGGGGACTTTGTACAAATTATATCAATCCAATTTCCAGTGATAGATCTATAAAGGATCACATTTTGATCTTAAGGCCTATTTCGAAAGTTTAAGTTAGGAAAAGACTTTCTCCAAATTACACAACATCTCAATTGTTTTTCCAAATTAGATGGAAAAAGTTTTTTCCCTGGTATATGGGTAGGTTTAGGCGTCGAGCCGAGCCGAGCCCAACCAAGTCGAGCTCAATCAAGCCTTTTAAAATATCGAGTTGAGTTGATCGAATCGAGGTTTGTGAAAGTATAATTGAACTTGAGTTGAGCTCGAATTGACTCTTTAAATTTATAATAAATTGGTTGATTGGGAAAAATATAAGCATTAAATCATTTAAGTACGTACTTGCATTCAAGTGTGATCGAATATATCCATTATTAGTCTAAATTAGAGTAGAACTTCTGTTAAAAAAACAACAACAATAACTTCAAAAAATTGTACGATATACATTTCTTTAATTTTTGAATTCTAGATTTAACAGATTTGTTACATTTTGTACCTCTCCCAACACAAATATTTTGCAACAATATTTATATTTTATACACGGGGTATAATTCAGAGTATCTACTTTTTCGTATTTGTGTCCTAACGTTTAATGCAATCATCTATCGTGAGTTTCTCAAGTCGATAAAATTATTTAATATCAAGCTTAAGTGAAACGATATAATACATGCATAATTATAGCGATGTAAGTACGCATTTCTCAAACAAAATTAGCTAAATAATTTAATGTCCAGAAAATAAATGCATTAGTATTGTTCACAGTCTGAATGGAAAATAATTAGGGGGGGGGGAGGGGGGGGAGAGTAGATATTAAATGAATCTTTTTGGAAGTGGTTTCTTTATTATATTCCAAAAAATATTTCATTTCTAATTACTCTGAACTTGGTATTTTATACATTTCTTCCAAGTTAATATGCATTCACCCAAAATCACAAATTTCCCTTGACTTTCCACATTCTTACATGCATTCCCCCTCTCGTAATTTTACCTATAAAATGATACTAATAACAGCCTAATTTTCTTCATCAACTTTCATAAACTCTATAGTCATGAAGAAGAATACTAAAGCTATCATTCTTTTTTCTACATTTGTCTTTTTAACATTCTTTCATGTATCTTTGGTTTCTTGTCACAAAACAATAAGTGGTCATGTTGGAAATGGCTTCACTCTTGACCTTATCCACCGTGATTCTCCTTATTCACCCTTCTATAACCCATCAAACACTCAATCAAATCGCCTTAGAAATGCCTTTCATCGATCATTTTCACGTGCTTCTTTTTTCAAGAAGAGTTCCCTTGCTACCCCCAACACAATCCAATCGGAAACTCTCAATTGGAACCTCCCGGTTGAAATTGTAGACATAGCGGATACAGGTAGTGACTTAACATGGACGCAATGCAAACCTTGTATAAATTGTTTCCAACAATCATTGCCTCTTTTTGATTCGAAGAAAAGCTCTACTTATAAAACCGTGGGGTGTGACGTTGAAGTATGTACATCATTAGGGAGTTCATCTTGTGTGGGAGGAAATATTTGTGAATATCAAATGAGTTATGGTGATCGATCACACACTATAGGTGACCTTGCTTTTGATAAATTCACACTTTCCCTTCTACTTCTGGCAAAAATGTCGTGATTCCTAATGTTGCCTTTGGTTGCGGTCATGACAATGGTGGAACGTTTAATAATTATACTTCTGGTATTATTGGTTTAGGGGTGGTGAAGTTTCAATTATCAACCAATTGGATAAAGAGATTGATAAATAGGAAATTTTCTTATTGTTTGATCCCAATTCCATTAGA
The DNA here is from genome assembly GCA_036250405.1 of Solanum raphanifolium. NCBI lineage: Eukaryota > Viridiplantae > Streptophyta > Magnoliopsida > Solanales > Solanaceae > Solanum > Solanum raphanifolium. The sequence continues at coordinate 4,480 of JAJOOE010016867.1, forward strand.
TTCATCAATTATTTCTAATGTCACAAGTCACATAAACTTTGAGAGTAGTGCCATCGTGTCTGGTCCTAATGTCATTTCAACTCCCTTGATAAAAAAGGAACCATCCATGTTCTACTATTTGAACTTGGAAGGTGTCAGTGTTGGAAATAAGACGTTGAAATTCAAATCTTCTAAGACTTCTCCTTCTGATGATACTAGTGGTGATCATGGTCAAGTTGGTAACATTATAATCGATTATGGCACAACGTTAACACTTTTGCCTAACGATTTTTACTCGAATTTGGAATCAACATTGGTGGATTCAATTCATGCTACTAGGAAGGATGATCCATCAGGGACTTTTCATCTATGTTACGAGTCTGAGAATGGTACTATCAATGCTCCAACGATTGTTACACATTTTACAAATGCAGATTTAGAGTTATCGCCAATGAGCATGTTTGCAGAAATTGAGAAAGGTTTGGTTTGTCTTACAATAGTACCAACAGATGAAATTGCTATATTTGGAAACTTGGCACAGGAAAATTTCTTAATTGGATATGATCTTGAGGCCAACAAAATTTCCTTTCAGCCAACAGATTGTACAAAATACTAGGCTTGTTTGGTTTATTAATGTTATTACCAGACAGATGTATCTTAGGATACATGGAGTCAAAGTTAAGTGTAATTTATTCTAGATACACTGTATCCAAGTCAGTTCACATGTAGCTGGGTACATAGATAAATCTCGTTCGCCACTCTCCTATGTATCTGAGCGAATCACATCAAATACATACAGATACATGTATTTGGGATACATGACTATCTTTCTCCCCATCTCGCTCGTCTCTCTTCCTATTTTAGTATATCTGATAGTAAAAATATATGTATCTAGGTGTATTAACTCAATATATTGTAGAGAACTCTTAAAATTAGTTGTAATATACGTTGTATAAGTAGAATTATTATATAAGGCATGAATGAATGTCTAATAAAGAATTTTCCTTTTTATACCCCTTCAGACCTGACCAAATAAATTAAACTTAATCCATCTTCTATTCAGTCATAAAATGGATTTGGGTCGGATTTGAATAAAATAAGAATTGAGATTTTTTTTTCCAAGTTGAGTTGGGTCTGTAATTGAATAATGGTAATATATATGCATCATTTTCTTTAACGAGTAGCATATTCATTTAATCTGCGGAGAAACATATCATTATAAAGTCAATGGATTATACTACATAAATCTTTTCACATAGTAGAAACTAAGTTAATGGATTTTATTGTACTCACTATTACTAGTAGAAAATATGAAACGTAAATATAAGGAGTATATATGGCATGATCTAATAAGATCTAATATATCCATGTACTTTTTGGGAAGTGAAAGTCAATTTTACAAAATGCCCACTTCATACTCCAGTATTTGATAATTAATGGTAACAAAATCTCACTTTCTCTCCTAATACATTTTTTAATTAATTAACTACCATATCAATTAGACTTGGACATACATTTTGCTACCTATAAAATGCTACTAAACATTTTCTCCTCGTCATCATTTCTCACCCTATCGCTCTTTCATCTTTCTTTGGTTTCTTGTCGTAAAAATAAAAATGGATTAACTCTTGATCTTATTCATCATGATTCTCCTTTGTCTCCTTATCACGACCCATCAACCACTCCATCTGAACACCTTCAAAAGGCCTTCTGTCGGTCATTCTCCCAAGCTTCCTTTTTTGAGCAAAAATGTTATCATTCAATCCAATCGACTCTTATTTCAAACGAAGGTGAATTCCACATGAGAATATCAATTGGTACTCCCCCAATAGACACTTTTTTCACTGCTGACACTGGTAGTGACTTGACATGGACACAATGTAAGCCTTGTGTTAATTGTTTCAAAAAATTGAAACCTATTTTAAATCCCACGAATAGCACTTCTTATAAAACTATTGGTTGTCACAATAAACCTTTTCAAGGGTCAATATGTAACTAATAAAAAATGACTGGAGACAAATTTTGGAGGGGCCAATGATGCTTGTGACTCGTCTCTACCATCTACCTCATATAGTCCACCTATTTGAAGGTTGCACCTGATGGGATATTGGACAATTGCAACATAGGATCTCAAGAGGAACACTATTTGGTGAAGTCGTATAAGCTTTTGTTAGAGTAAGCCTTTTAAGGCGGAGTATTTTAACTTTTCTCTTCTTGAATCCAATCTGAATCATTTTTTCTTCTTGACCTTTACAAGCCAATACCCTTCTTGGTAAGGATTTCAACATTAGTTTTAAGAAAAAAAAGCAAACTGAGCACAGACAAGAGGTGCAGAGTGCTATAGCGGGGTCCGCCATAGCGGAAACTAGGTCACCATAGCGTCCTCCCTCCATAGCAAGATGCAAGGGTGCAATGACGACCTTCATCGTTTCATACTTCCAAAGGGTGCGTTGACGACGCTCCTTGGCCCAAAAATTATGTTTTCATTAATATTTCTATAGATCTGTGTCCCTAATGCCCATTGCCTTAATATACAAACATCTGAGCATTTCAACTCCTAAATCAGGCCCAAATCTATGTTTCCCACCAAAAACAACATTTCAACTTCCCCTACCATTGCGGACCCATTTTCGGTAGTATTACCCCTGATCCTTGGGCCTAAAACATTGTAGTTGTGTTGTAAGCATAAGGGGAAGCCCCATGCTTTGATAATTTCAACAATTGATAAAGTTATTTTCAAAATTCAAAATTCATCTCTAACCCTATTCTACCCTATCAATTCTTAGCATGAAATCATCCTTATGCGTAAAATAAAAAAAGAGAGAGGACTACACGATAGTTACCTTAGATTTGGTGTTATAGACGAAGTGATCAGAGTGATTTGATAGAGTTTGGGGAATTGAAAGGAAGATAAATGGGCACAAAAACCCATTCCCTTCCCTCTTATATCATTTTTGATTTACGACCAATCGCTATAACGGGTGGTCAACTGCTATAGCGATTATACCTTGCTATAGTGGGGTCCAGCTCAATGGGTGGGATGAAATATTTTTTTGTGGCTTTGAGCGTTCAAATTTCTTATTTGAGTGTTCTTGGGTACAAGATGTGGTAGCATTGCATCACTTGCTTAGAGTTGAGTACGTTCTTGACATTGTCCAAATTGTGCAGTAACCCTCAATAATTGGTCTCTCTTCCTTCCATCTGGATAGTCATTTAGGATCGAACGATGGGTAAATTAGTATCTATTATGACGACCTGATATGTCATTACTCAAGGGTAACTCGTACGGAATTCCAAAATTCAGGAAATATAGTGCAAAATTCAAAAAATTTGAGCACACAATGGAATTGACTTTATTTTGGATAATCTGGGCTAACGTCAGCCCGCCATAGAGAGAAACCTCCCTCTATGGTGACACTGCTATAGCTCCTACATGGCTGCTATAGTGGGCTGACAGGAAATCAGACCATATTTATACGACTTCTTTCATTTTCCTCCCACTTTTGAAAGGGAGAAAATAGACAAAGGCTACTCTAAAAAAACCTCCAATGGCACTTGGGGCAAGGGATCAATGAAGGGAAGATATTACAATGCAAGAGAAGTTAAAACCCAAGGAATTTTGGTTCTCGTTCACCCTGGTGTGCTCTCACGGAGTCAGAAGCTCATGGACAATGTTCATCAACTTATATTTGGCTCCCATATAGGCTAGGTTTTCTTCACCTGAGCAGTTATACATGTCTTTATTTACACTATATCTTGTGTATGGTCATAGATTGCATGCATAAGTCTTTGGGAATGGAGTATGGACGACTGAATATGTGGCTAGTAGGGGGTTAGGCTATTGATGATGATTTTAGCTAGTTGTTGATGTTTCATGAGGTTGTTGGGTGTTGTCTTGGGAAGGGAATTTTTGGGCGAATTTGGGGATGATCAGAGATTATCTAGAAGGTTACCTTCGGTAGGTGATGGTTGTGTGTTTTCAAAGGTATATATGCACGTCTACTGCTTATTAGTATCACTTGTGTAATGCATGTTGAGGAAACCATAAGGAAGGATATGAAATAACATCATGTTGATAATCTCACGCAATAAACTTGTTTACTTTGTTTGTGGTTTAAGTGTTATTGTTCATTGTGATTGTTATTGTGCATGTTATTTGTGATTGTTGATTGGCTCCGATACCACGTCGGTACAAGAATATTAATGATTGGCTCATATACTACATATGGTATGAATACTGAAATTGGTTGGCTTGGGTACCGTGCAAGTGCAATAACAATTTATGTATGGATTTCATGAGTGAATCAAGCTTTACCTTTTTATAATGTGATGTATGCATGTTGGATCCTTGAATGGTCCGGATTACTTGGAAGGTGAGTTGGATTCAAGTATGGGTTGTAAGTGATCATGTGGAACATGTTTCATGTGAATGTTAAGTTTTGTTGTGGACATGAAGTACGGGCTATGTCATGCTTGTTTTTATAATTATATGTTATCTATTTATTAGGTTATGATTGCTAAGTCAGGCTGAAAACCTGGGTCTGGTGTATAATTTAAATGCTCGAACTGGTTATGGTTGTTCCATATTTAAGACGTATATGATAAAGGGGATTTGAGTCGGGGTAGTTTAGTCTTGTATGCGGTTTATTAAAATGACTTAAGGTCTAGGGGTTGTCATGAGAACTTGAAGAATATTAATACGTTGGTTAGCAAAGTGGATGGTGATTTGGTATTAAGGAAATCTCTATGCGATAGAGGGATTAGGATATGATATGATAGGAGGGTGATGTAAAAGTTAGAGTTGGGAAGCCTTAGAGCGACCTAGATGGTGGAGTCAGTAGCGGAAGGAGGTGGGTTGACTTGGAAAAGAATGTCTGAATCCATAGAAGTGCAGTTTCACTTAACATGTTAAATGGGTAGTTTGGAGTTATAGTTATGTCTAAGTTTCATGCTCCCTGGTTATTTGTATTATATTATGTGGTAGGTTCAGAACGACTGATGATGTCTACCTGTACATGTTGTTTCTACTGATACTACCTTTTCTATACCACTTAGCATAGTCTGGTTGTAGGATTCAGTGATGTTTCGTAGGTGAAGATAACGATAATCTCTTATAGCTTCGACTCTTCTTTCCTTATGGTTGGAACTGTGTCATAATTCTCTGTCATACATTGTATCTTCTTAGTAGCTCTTGTACCTGCTTAGATTAGTTCCTTGGGAAGTGTCAGTTGGTCTTTTGTGAATAACTCGGGGTTTTAAATCATTTTATGATGATTTCATAACTATATACGGTGTTAGATTATGTTTTATTTATTTTCTGCATGTTATGATCTATTTGGAGGTTAAGTTTTCTCTTATCTAGGTGCTAGAGTAAGTGTCTGCATGGTGTAACGACTTGTTCCCGTCGTTATGAAAAAGCCAACGGGGAAAAATTTTGGGCCAGAAAACATTTTCATAGTAACTTGGGATTTCCTAGCCTAGTCCAGATTTGGATGAAATCGGAGTCATGGAGTCTAGGGAAAACTAGTAATGATTGGGTGATTTAATAAAGAATTTGATTGCATAAGTACATAACTAAGACGTTAAGGAATCCATACGACTTTACAGAATCAAATTCGGTGAGTAGAACTCCCGAAACTGATCTTAGCGTGAACAAGTATTTTCTGAGTGTAATTTGACGAAGGTGTGTTATGAAATGGGAGTTTGAAACTCTTAAATCGACTCACTGGTTCTGTGCAAGACGCTGTGGCGGGATTATTTCCGCCAGGGCGGGGCCACTGTGGTGGGATGGGGGCTGCCATAGCAGGCCAGTCGTGAATTAAGTCGTAAATAAACCCCAAAATAGTTATTATTTGCAGGTTTCAATCTTGAGAGGTAGGAGATGATCCCATGTGTATTCTTGACAGTTTTTCACCATTCTTGAGGCTAGAGGTAAGGTTTTCACTCCCCGATTCCATTTTTCGATCCGTAGAACGTAAAATCTTGATTGTATATCATTGCGGGAGGATTTTGAATGGTTTTGGATGGTGGGAAAAATCCTAATTGCACCTAGAGCAAGAGAAAAGAATCCAGAAAGGGAAGAATCAAGTTTCTTAGGAGAATTCAAGCTTTGTTCAAGGTAGGCGATGGTTTTGATTTCATGTTGGTGTGATGTATGTTAGTAATTACTTCATTTTAATGCATGTATGTATGCGAATGTTGCATTATTGATCACACTAATCGTAAATTAGTATGATTGAATAATTGTATGCCATAAATCAATACTTGATTGTATGATTTTGAGAATGTACATTGTGATTGTGATTGTGATTGTGGCTTCTTGAATGGATCGGGTGTTACGTTCCAACACACTAACTTGGATGGGGTGCCACGTTCCGGTGCATATATGGGATCGGGTGTCACATCTGGCACACTAACTTGGATCGGGTACCATGTACTGGTACACTAATAGTTTGGGTGTGGTTTCCGTGAGACAACCATTGAGTTGTTGTATTGATGTATTTGAGAATGTGGAATTGTTCGTTGATCCTGACAAGATGATTGATATTGTACATGTTCGGTATATGTCGTTTTATTATGTTGTGATTATTTACATATGTTTCACTTATTGGGATAGCTCCGTGATCCTACCAAAACACTGTGATTGTGTACTGATACTGCACTTGCTCTTTCTTTGTTGAGTACATGACATTTTCAGGAGGCTACTGACAGACCTCGTCTAAAAGATCAGTGAACAATCGAATTCAAGGGTGAGCCAGTTCTTCCAGGCTGCCATGAGTTCTCGTTATATTTAGTCCATTTCTATTCGGACTTAGACTAGTACTTTAGATTTTTCTTATGTTTAATTAGGTTGTACCCATTTCCCTTAGACTTATGGTTCTTTGTTAGAGTTTTGGTACATTGACTTTCAGGTTCTAGGAAATAATTTCCGTAATGTTTTGTTAGTCGTTAGATCTCTTGGGAGTTTATGGGAATTCTATTTTGACTGTTGCATTTAAACCTTCTTCTGTAACTTTAAATGCCTAGTAATTGATTAAGTTGTGTAGTTCTTGGGTTAGCTAATTAGTATTAATGGTTCTCCCACTAGAGGGTTAGTGTGGGTGCCAATCACGACGGTCTGGGTCGTGACAAAGTTGGTATCAGAGCCCTAGGTTCATTGATTTTGATGTTCTAAAACGAGTCTAGTAGAGTCTTGCAGTACGGTAGAGAGACGTTTGTACTTTTCTTTGAGAGGCTATAGGACTTTAGGAAATATCTCTGTTTTCTTTTGTTTCCTTCGTGCTATAACTTGGTTCCAATTGGTATATGGTGATCCAAATTGGTATCAAATCTCATTCACTCTTCTGTCTGTAAATTGTTAACAGTAGATTCAATGGCGTCAAAGCTCGTAGCTTACGTCAATGCGCCAGTTGAGGAATCCACAACAAGAGGTCACAGTCGAGGCAGGGGTAGAGGAAGATCAAGGGGAAGAGGCAGAGGAAATTTAGAACCTACTAGGGATGGAGCTCCGGTTGATAATGCTCCCAGAAATGAGAATCCTCCTGCGCATCATAAAGAGATAGAAGAGAATGTAGAGATTGAGGATGAAGAGAATGTTGGACAAGAGGAAGAGGTGCGGGTTGAGACTACATGTATTCCTCTCTTAGACCTAGTGTTAGCTCAGCAGATCATGTCGTTTCTGAAAGGATTGGTTGGTCCTGGAATCCCTCTAACAGTGCAATCTACACAACCCCCAACCAATCGCCCCGTTACTGTTACTAGTCCTAGGGGAGATGCAGTGTTAGGTACTGATGCCTTTTTCTGTCCTTTGTTGGGTCCGGTAATGACTGGGAATGAACACAAAATGTTGACTAAGTTCTTGAAACTGAAACTACCAGTGTTCCATGGTTATGAGAGTGAGGACGCCTATGAGTTTGTCCTAGATTGTTATAAGAGACTTCATAAGTTGGGAATTGTCCATCAACATGGAGTAGAGTTTGTGACTTTTCAACTTTAGGGCGAGGCTAAGCAGTGGTGGAGAGCTTATGTGGAATGCAGATCTTCAGTTTTACCCCCACTCACTTGGACCCAGTTTCATGCTCTGTTCTTGGAAAAGTATGTGCCCTGGACCTTGAGAGATCGCAAGAAAGATGAGTTTATGGCTTTGGAACAAGGTGGTATGTCTGTGGTTGCTTATGAGGCTAAGTTTCATGCTTTGTCTAGATATGCTACACAATTGTTGACTATCGAGGAAGAGAGGATCTGCCTATTTGTTAAGGGACTAAATTTTGAGTTGCAGGTATTGTCTGTTCATATGACCTCTGCTGGAAAAAGCTTCAATGAGGTAACAAATTTTGTAAAGAAAGTGTAGGGGGTGAGGCGAGACGGTCAGGCTAAGGCATTTGCTAAGAAAGCCGAGAATTCAAGTAACTTTCAGGATTCTTACTCCAGGGGTTCAGGGAGGCCGACACTTGTAGCCCGGCCAATTTAGTCTGCTATGCTCGCTTCTACAGGTAATTACTCGGGAACTCCACCTCAGAATTTGATTCACGATAGCCATGGAGCTGCACCGTCGGCGGGCAACAAGCCATCTTTTGATCTCACTTGTTATAATTATGGAGAACATAAGTATATGAGGTGAGATTGTCCCAATCCGCACATGTTGGATTTCGTGCAACAGCAGACTAGAGCAGTGGTACCCGCGAGAAATGGTATTAATGGTCGAAGATGTCCAAAAGGTGGGCGAGGAGGAAATCAGCGAGGCCGTGGAGGTAGGGGAAATGGTACCGCATGTAGAGGTACAGTTCAGCCAGGAGGGAAAGTCACTCCTCATGATGACAAGGCTTAGTGTTATGCCTTTCCGGGCAAGACCGAGGCGGAGGCGTCTGATGCAGTGATCACATGTACTATTCTTGTCTTTGACCGTATGGCTAATGTGTTATTTGATCCGGTTTCTACTTATTCTTATGTGTCCGTGTGATTTTCCTTAGAGTTTGATATGATTTGTGATATACTTAATGCCCCCATCCATGTTTCTACCCCTGTTGGAGAGTTTGTCATAGTCACCCATGTCTATCGTGCTTGTCCTATCTTGTTTAAGGGTTTTCAAACTTGGGATGATTTGATGATTTTGGATATGACTGGCTTTGATATAATCTTAGACATGACTTGGTTGTCCCCTATTATGCTGTGTTAAATTGTAATACGAAATCTGTGACTCTAGAGATCCCCAGTAGGGAAAAATTAGAGTGGGAAGAGGTGTACAAGCCTAAGCTAGCTAAGATCATATCCTCCATTCGGGCTAGGAAACTGGTAGGGTAGGGTTGTTTTACTTATTTGGTTCATATTCGGGATGTTGAGGTTGAGTCTCCCTCTATTGAGTCTATTCTTGTGGTGTCAGAATTTAGAGAAGTGTTTCCTACTGATTTGTCTAGTATGCCTCCGGATAGAGACATAGATTTCTGCATTGATTTGGAACCTGGTACCCGCCCCATTTTCATCCCTCCGTATCGTATGGCTCCGGCAGATTTAAGAGATCTTAAGGCTCAAATCCAAGAGTTTTTTGATAAAAGATTCATTCGTCCTAGTGCTTCACCGTGGGGTGCTCCAGTCTTGTTTGTTAAGAAAAAAAATGGTAGTATGATGATGTGTATAGATTATCGGCAATTGAATAGGGTCACCATTCAAAATAATTATCCATTGCCTTGGATAGATGATCTGTTTGACCAGTTGCAAGGTGCATCCGTTTTCTCTAAGATCGATCAAAGGTCTGGTTTCCATTAGTTAAAGTTTAGGCCTGAGGATGTTCCCAAGACGGCGTTTAGAACCCGCTATGGGCACTGCAAGTTTCTAGTTATGTCGTTTGGGTTGACAAATGCACCTGCAACTTTCACGAGTTTGATGAATGTTGTGTTCAAACACTTTCTTGATTCATTTGTTATAGTATTTATTGATGACGACATTTTGGGTTACTCGAAAAGTGAGGAAGAGCACGCTGACCATCTCCGTATTGTTCTGGGTGTGCTTGGGAAACAAAAGTTGTATGTGAAATTTTCTAAGTGTGAATTTTCGTTGACATCGGTTGCCTTTTGGGGGATGTAGTTTCAAAAGAAGTTGTAATGTAAGATCCCCAAAAGATTGAAGTGGTTAAAAATTAGGTTCGTCCAAGATTTGTGATTGAAGTTAGGAGTTTTGTGGGGCTCGCTAGCTACTATCGTCGATTTTTGAAGAACTTTGCTTCTATTGCCACGCATCTGACTAGATTGACCAAGAAAGAGGTACCCTTTGAATGGACTGAAAAGTGTGATGAGAGCTTTCAAAAGCACAAGACTTTTTTGACCACAATGCCTATTCTAGCATTATCGGTGGAAGGTAAAGATTTTACTATTTATTGTGACGCTTCACATTCGGGTTTGGGTGCTGTGTTGATGCAGAATAAGAATGTCATAGCTTATGCATCACGACAGTTTAAGGTGCATGAGAGGAATTACCCAACACATGATTTAGAGTTGGTAGCGGTGGTGTTTGCTCTTAAGATCTGGCGGCATTACCTTTATAGTGTTAAGTGTAAGGTGTTTACTGATCATCGGAGCTTGCAACATGTGTCTACTCAAAATGATCTAAATTTAAGACATCAAAGGTGGATGGAGTTACTCAAGGATTATGATGTGACCATCCAGTATTATTCGGGAAAGGCTAATGTGGTGGCAGACACACTAAGTCGGAAGGAGGTGAGTATGGATAGTCTAGCTTGCTTGAGTGTATCCAAGCCACCCTTGGCTAAGGAAATTCAGACCTTGGAGTCTAAGTTCATGCAGTTGGGCATCTTAGAGAAAGGTGGGGTGTTATCTAGCATTGAAGTAAGGGCCACATTCATTGAGGAGATCAAGGCCAAACAGTTTGAGGATGAGCATTTGAAGCAACTCAGAAATAAAACAGTGTCTAGAAAGGCACAAGAGACCACTCTTGATGCGGGGGTGGAGGGGTGTGCTCAATTTTAAAGGAATGATTTGTGTCCCTAGAGTGGGCGACTTGATTCCGAATTTATTGACAGAATCCCATGGTTCACAATATTCCATTCATCCGGGTGTGACCAAGATGTAATGAGACTGGAAACGACTATATTGGTGGCCGGGCATGAAGAAAGATACAGCAGAATTTGTAGCTAAGTGTTAAAATTGCCAACAAGTAAAGTATGAGCACCAAAGGCCTGTAGGTTTGCTTCAGATAATGCCAATTCCAGAATGGAAATGGGAAATAATAGCTATGGACTTTGTGGTTGGTCTTCCCAAGACTTTGGGAACGTTTGATGCTATTTGGGTAGTGGTTGACAGATTGACTAAGTCTGCCCATTTTATTCTGGTCAGAATAGATTATAATGCTCAACAGTTGGCTAAAGTTTATGTAAAAGAGATAGTAAGACTGCACGGGGTGCCCCTTTCTATCATCTCAGACCGTGGTACACAATTCACATCCAAGTTTTGGAGGAAATTACATGATGACTTGGGCACACAACTCACTTTTAGTACAACTTTGCATCCACAAATGGACGGACAGTCAGAGAGGACTATTCAAGTGTTAGAAGAACATGTTGAGGGCATGTGTGATTGATTTTATAGGGTATTGGGATAGGTTCCTACTGTTATGAGTTCTCCTATAATAATAGTTATCACTCCAGCATAGATACGACACTGATTGAGGCAATTTATGGGAGGGGATATAGATCACCCATAGGATGGTTTGAAGGTGGGGATGTGAAACCTTTAGTGAAGGATGCTCAAGATAAGGTAAGAAGCATCCAGAAGAAGCTGTTAGCAGCCCAGAATAGACAGAAAAAGTATGCAGACCATAAGGTGAGGGACATGTCATTTCATACTGGTGAGAAGGTTCTTCTTAAGGTATCACCTATGAAAAGGGTGATGAGATTTGGCAGGAAAGGCAATCTTAGTCCTCGATACATTGGTCCATTTGAGATTCTTGATTGTGTAGGGCCAGTGGCTTATAGATTGGCCTTACCTCCTAACTTATATGGATTTCACTCGGTATTTCATGCGTCTATGTTGAAGAGATATCATGGAGATGGGGATTACATCATATAATGGGACTCGGTTGTTTTAGACAAGGACCTTTAATATGAGGAAGAACCGATTGCAATTCTGGATCGTGTGTCCGGAAGTTGAGGACCAAAAAGATTAAGTCCGTCAAGATTCAATGGAAACATCGTCCAATTGAGAAAGCTACTTGGGAAACTGAAAAGGACATGTGAGACAAGTATCCCCAGTTGTTCGTCGATTCAGGTACTACTTTACTCTAACTTTAGCCCATTTTTCCTAGTTTTTTACTCGAGGACGAGTGATGGGTAAATTGGTATCTATTGTAACGACCTGTTCCCGTCGTTATAGAAAAGCCAACGGGGAAAATTTTTGGGACGGAAAACTTTTTTGTAGTAACTTGGGATTTCCTAGCCTAGTCCAAATTTGGACTAAATCGGAGTCATGTGAGTCTAGGGAAATCTAGTAATTATTGGGTGATTTAATAAGGAATTTGATTGTATGAGTAGATAGCTAAGACGTTCAGAAACTCGTACGACTTTATGGTATCGAATTTGGGAGAGTAGGATTCCCAGAACTTATCTTAGCATGAACGGGTATTTACTGAGTGTCATGGGATGAAGGTGTGTTGTGAAATGGGAGTTCGAAACTCTTAAATCGACTCACTAGTTCCGTGCAAGTTTTTGTGGCAGGATGGGGGCCGCTATAGCGGGCCAGTCGCGAATTAAGTCAGAAATAAACCCAAAAATCATTATTTTCTGCAAGTTTTGTTCTTGAGAGTTAGGAGACGACCCCAGGTGTGTTCTTGACGGTTTTTCACCATTCTTGAGAATAAAGGTAAGGTTTTCATTCCCCGATTTTATTTTTTGATCTGTAGAACGTATAATCTTGATTGTATATCGTTGGGGGAGGGTTTTGAATAGTTTTGGATGATGGGAAAAACCCTAACTGCACCTTAGGATCATAAATTGGGTCTTAGTTTATTGGGTTTGTCATAATTCGGGTAAATCAAATCTTAATTATTGATCCCTATATTGAATTGTTTGTTTGTAGACCTAGAGCAAGCGGAAAAAATTTGGAAAGGGAAGAATCAAATTTCATAGGAGGATTCAAGCTTTGTTCGAGGTAGGTAATGGTTGTGATTTCATGTTGGTGTGATGTATGTTAGTAATTACTTTATCTTAATGCATGTATGTATGCGAATGTTGCAATATTGATCACACTAATCATAAATGAGTATGATTGAATAATTGTATGCCATGAATCAATAATTGATTGTATGATTTTGAGAATGTACATTGTGATTATGATTGTGGCTTGTTGAATGGATCGGGTGTTACGTTTCAATACACTAACTTGAATCGGGTGCCACATTCCGATGCATATATGGGATCAGGTGTCACGTCCGGCACACTAACTTGGATCGGATACCACGTACCGGTACACTAACAGTTTGGGTGTGGGTTCCATGAGAGGACCACTGACTTGTCATATTGATGTATTTGAGAATATGGAATTGTTTGTTGATTCTTATAAGATGACTGATATTGTACATGTTCGGTATATGCCGTTTTATTATTATTTGCATATGTTTCACTTATTGGGATAGCCGCGTGATCCTACCAGTACATTGTGATTGTGTATTGATACTACACTTGCTCTTTCTTTGTTGAGTACAGGGCATTTTCAGGTGGTTATTGACAAACCTCGTCTAGAAGATCAGTGATCAATCAAATTCACGGGTGAGCCAGTTCTTCCAAGCTTCCATGAGTTCTCGTTATGTTTAGTCCATTTCTCTTCGGACTTAGATAGTACTTTATATTTTTCTTATGTTTAATTGGGTTGTACCCATTTCCCTTAGACTTATGGTTCCTTGTTAGAGTTTTGGTACATTGACTTTCAGGTTCTAGGGAATAATTTCCGCAATGTTTTGTTAGTCGTTGTTAGATCTCTTGGGAGTTTATGGGAACCCTATTTTGACTCTTGCACTTAAACTTGGTTCCGTAACTTTTAATGCCTAATAATTGATTAAGTTGTGTAGTTCTTGGGTTATCTAATTAGGATTAATGGTTCTCCTACCGAATGGTTAGTGTGGGTGCCAATCACGATGGTCTAGGTCGTGACAGATGGCCCAGTGAATTGGATCGTGACAGTTAGTACCTTGTCCAAACTCTTCATGCCAATACAACCACTCATATCATTAAGGCGAGTCTATTGGTCACTTTTCAATTAAGTATATGCGGAATTTTTTTGCCAATTCGAGCAACAATATTCCAATTCAAATCAATGCAACACTTATCGAACCAAGTCTGAAATACAAGTGGTAGACCCCTAAATATGTAAATATTTTTTGTTTTTCTTACTTTATCGTACATTGGCTTTAGTGAGTAAAGGACAATTTATAGTTAGTTTTACAATATTTTCGTCCGACTTCTTACACTTACGAAATATTGTATCATCTGAGCCTCTTTTACCTTTTTGAGAATTGGAAAAATAAGCATTCATCAATATATTCGACTCGTCAATGTCATATATACTATCATCATCATCAAAACACTTCAGTCGTATGATGATTACAAGTTCCTTAATCTTAAATTGCAAGATATTATTTAACTTATTACTTAAAAAAGCACACAAAAAAACAATTTCAAGGGTTCTCAAAATATACTAAAAAGCAAACACATGCAAGAAAAAAATGTAAGATACATTGTATACTCAGTTGAAGAACAAAAATGCACAATTAAAAAGATAACAAAAAATCAATAAAGAAAAAACTAACACTAGTTAGCAAACCCAAATTCCTAATTAGTACTCAGTGCAATATGTAGGCTTAAAGGAGATTTTGTTAGCCACAAGATCATATCCAATTAAGAAATTTCCCTGTGCCAAGTTTCCAAATATAGCAATTTCATCTGTAGGTACTATTATAAGACAAACCAAACATTCCTCAAATTTTGAAAATGTGCTCGATGGCGATAACTCTAAATAAGCATTTGTAAAATGTATAACAATCGTTGAAAGATTGATAGTACCATTCTCAGACTCATAAAATAGACGAAAAGCCCCTAATGGATCATCCTTCTTAGTAGCACTAATTAAATCCACCAATGTTGATTCCAAAGTCAAGTAGAAATCATTAAGTAGAAATATCAACGTTGTGCCAGAATCGATTATAATGTTACCTTCTTCAACTCCAGAGCCAACCTTAGAAGAGCCAATTTTAGAAGATTTGAATTTCAATGGCTTATTCCTAACACTGACACTTTCCAAGTTCAGATAGTAGAAAGTGGATGGATCCTTTTTGTTCAAGGAGTTGAAACGACGTCATGGCCAAACACGATGGCACTACTTTGATAAAACTCAAATCACTCTCCAAAATCAATTAAAAGAGTGAACGATCATAGCCAGTAAAAACTCAACGAGGAGTCAAGGTCGAATCCCACATGGAATGGTATATCGTAGAGAATTACTTATCAAGAAATTTGAATTTTAATTTAGCTCATTTGTAATGGTAAAAACAATTGGGTGGATGATACCACCAACTTAATGTAAAGGTTTGGTTATTAATTATTGCAGTTGAACTAAAGTATAGACGAAATCAAGAGTTGACACACAATTTAGGGGTGCGGGGATTTGAAATCAATCTCACATAGGGGTAATTATGTTGCTTTATAATGATGAACATTCATGAATATGATAAGTCATCTTCATTGACGCTAATAATCTTTCAATCTCAAAGCATCTATGCATAGAATCTCCTTTCGGTCTCATCTAAATGTCAATCTAAATAATCCAATACCTTACTCTATTCTCTCTTTCAAGAACAATGAAAATTGATCCGATCCATAAGCTCTTTTTTAAGAAAGTCATAGACATCAAATCTAAATTTCTAGTATTGAATTAATTACCCACTCCAATTAATCTCTTTCGAGCATCAACCAGAGATCAGAAGTAAAAATTAAGTTTGCAACCTTAACCCTTAAGTTAACCCCATGGTAATTAGACCAAATTCATGTATGAACATTAAAAAAGCAGAGCATAGCACAATACCCACTACATTACATCAACATCCAACCCCATTTGAGCAGCCCTAGATCTTGGGTTTTAGCCACCCATCACAAAAAGCAAAGAAATTATACCTTCCATGAAAGTAGCCATGGGTAACTTGAAATTACGAAATTAACAGTGAACCCACTTTGGATTCAACTTCAATTTATAAAATTCAAACTCCAAGTTGTAAAACCCCAATAACTAAAAAACTGTTCTTCAAAGGTAAAGCGCTCTCTAAAAACTCTCAACTCTATTCTCAAAAGAGAACTGTTTACACTCAAAATGGTACTCCCTAAAATTTGTATCCTTTGGGATATTTATACTTTCCCAAAATTTGGCCCAAAATCCATTTCGCGACTAACTCGGTGACATTAGTCGGGCAAACCAAACCTGGTCGGCGAATTTCCCTTCTCTCCTCAGCTCGCTTTTATGATGCTCTAGGCTTCAGGTGGTTCAACCTCAGTTGGCGAACTTGATTGAGTCAGCCTTTCACGTTCAGTGAATCGTTGTATACCAACTATATTTGCCTTTCAAGCAGTAAATCGTTTCTTTGCACACTGTCACTTTGGGCAATGTGCATCAGATCTCTCTTCTCATTCGGCGCGTTGCCATCTCTACTAAAGTCTGCCGACCTTCTTTGATAGACATAAGTGCTATGCACTATTAATTTGGGCCAGGTCGTGCTCAGTTGGAAATTTTCCCTTCATATTAGCCGATCAACAATATTTATTTTGCACTTCTTTTTGTATTTTTGGTCATTCTTACAAACATTTGTCCTTGCCTTGTCCAATTGCCTTCATACCTATAAATCATCAACATTATATTAGAGTAGGAAAAAATTAGGCATTGAGGACACTAATTATTGAGCTAAATGGACCTTAAATGAGTGCAAATATACCACTCATCATACTCCCAAAGTTGATGTGGCTTGTGACATTGGAAATTAGTGAATCTAATGGGATTGAGATCAAACAATAAGAAAAATTCCCATTTATATCTTTGTCCAATTGGATGATTGTCACTCCCCGAGCCTACATCCTGGGAGGGACTGGCACTCGAAGACCATTGTTGGCCCCAAGAGAACCCTTGACCTGACTTACTTAACTCAGCGGAAGACAACATTCATATCTATAATGATCAATGAACTTAACTGAACTGAATAAAGAAATAACTGAGAATGTTTTAAAGATTAAACATTCAACTTGGCCAAAAGTGGCAACCCAAGTCTTAACAATAAGAAAAGATAATGAAAATACTCAAAGGACTAACATCTGACTGTCTATGAAGCCTCTAAATGGATGTTGGGACAACCCCCACAACATCCTAATGAACTAACAAGAAAGCAATAAAAAGGAGTCCTCTGGAATGCAAAAAGGCTCACCAACTGACTCTCAATTGCTCATTAGATCAACGGTGCGCTGGAATGCTGATCCTAATTAACTGGGTCTGCATTATAAGAAGATGCAGGCCAACTGGCATCAATACATTGAATGTACGAGTATGCGAGTTGGAATGCTAACAAACATAGGCTTGAAAGGGAATCGAAAAGAAACACTTACCTTGGCTCTTCCCAACTCATGAATACTTAACTGGACTTATTTCAATATAAAGCAGTTTAAACAAGTGCAATATAAAGAAAAGCTGTTTAAAAACATGATGTCAACTCTGTGTATGTACAAGGATACAGCATAACTTTGAAATGTGTGTAAAATACAATAAACTGATGTATATAAAAATATAATAAATTCTGTGGGAGTTTCTCTAACCGACAACCATCACATAAGAGGTATAGTGATGATACAATGATCTACCTCACGCTACCAGCGCATCCTATACCTGGCCAAAGGTATAGAACCTGAACTGCCTAATGGATCCATTAGTCTATTGCGAAAATGATTCATCTAAAAAGTATGACCCTTTTCTACCCATGATGGCTACATGGTTCTATGGTGACCCTCAATACTACTCCCAAAATATACTGGCTCTTATGTTTTAAAAACATACTTCTTCTGTGATTTGAGATTAGTGCTCAAAAACTTAGCTCAAAGGCTACCTTGGAAATCAAAGTTTCCCCTCTTGCTTCATTTAGAAAGCGATTACCTTTTTCTGAAAACTAGCCTGAAGGCTCTTTGGAAATCTCAGTTTCCGTTCTTATTTAAATGTGAAAACATTTTAAATCTCTTTGGGAATACTTAGTCCCCACAAACTTTTGAAGAAATGAACTTCAAGCTTTACTCTTTACTCTTTACTCAACTTGAACTTTAAGTCTTAAGACAAAGTTAAAACATTTGGAAAACTTTAAGAACTTATCTTGACTTGACTCTTACATCTCTTGGTTTTGATCTTAACTTTCCTTGAATTGGATTATGGATTCAAGGTTCATGATCTCATGTTTATGAATGATTTCATGATGTTTAGATGTACCTTAGAGTGTTGGAATCGACTAGGAAACATAGGCATATCACTACGAGAAGGTGGGGAAAGAATGGGGAGAACTGGCGTCCCTGGCGCTCTGAGAGACGCGAGGCACCAGCCCTCAAACTTCAGAGGACCATCTGGGGCATGCTGGCTGGCGCATCGCCCCAAGGGGTGAACTTCAGAGCCCCTTGTGGGGTGCGCTTGCTGGCGCGATGCCCCACCCCCTTCCCAAGGTTTTTGACGATTTTTCTTCTCCGTTTTTCATCTCCAAACCCTCCTAACTTCCATGGATCTTTCCCCAAACACTTAGGATCATTAGTGCCCTCAATACCCAATAGATTTAATTCGAAAAACAACCAGGAAACACGAATCAAATCAACACTAGGCATTCAACAATCAACCAACAAGAATTCAACAATGTTCTTCAAGAACATCACTTTCTTAACATTCAAACAACTCCAAATTTGCTGAATTGAATCAAGTTTGGCGTGTGGGTGAACTAACCCAACACTATGTGATCTCACATACCTTAATAGGGATCACCCCCGACGAATTCCACTCCAAACGCTTGACGTTCTTGGTGAAATCTTGGCTTTTCTCCCTTTCTTTCTTCCTTTCTCTTTTCTACAAGCCCTAAGCATGAATTTAATTTTACTAATCTGACCAAAGAATAAGTTTTTACCCCAAATAATTCCCTAAAAAGAATTAGGAAATAAATTAGAGAAAAGACTAGTTTGCCCTTCCCTAACTCCGGATTGGGACTTTCCTCAATCCAACAGCCCAACTTCCGAAAGGCATATCTCACTCATATGATGTCGAAATCGCGCAAACTTAGCGGCGTTGGAAAGATATATCCAAGGACTTTCCATCCATATCAAGAGCTGCTCCTAAATCATTCTGATCTAGGAGTTATGGCCTTTTGAAAATGGCCAAAACTCACTTTCTTAACTTAAACAAAAATTTCCAGATTTCCTTATTCTTTCCAAAAATCAATATTTTCATATTTTAAACTCTTTATAGTCATTTCTAGGTGCGAGATGTTACATTGATAATTGAAACTTCACCACCACCTATTCGAATTGTGACCTCTGTAATTCTTCTAAGGAACACATACTAACTATCTATTCCTTAATTAGTTAGTAGTTTGAAGTAAGAACGTATGTAAATCGATAACACAACAGTTTTTAATTTCACTTTTATTGACTAAAACTTCAAATTACACCACGATTACAAACCTATGTAATCTAAGGAATTATAAATTCTTATTCCTAGACTCACGACAAAAAAAAACCCCAAGGTTCAAGTCCCTAAAGTCTACAAGTTGCACTAACTTGTTAGACCAAACTACACTCAGTACTTACTTGTAAATAAAACAATTACCTACAACTTTAGATGAAATAAGTTCTTCCAATATATTCTTCGCAGCACTTCAAACCCTGAAAAAACTCTCTCAACAATTGGCCGTGTTTTGCTTGTTTCTCTCTATGTAAGTGTACATGTTTCTTTGGAGAAAACCTTGCATTATTTATAGATCAACCAACCTTTTGTTGTTTTATTCTATCTCACTAAAGTTATAGTAGTTCCTTTCCTTGTGTGATGTAGAGTTTCCCACCGCTTGCATCTTTTCCGGTTCCTAATCCTGTTTGGACTGGGTCACCCCACCGCCTGCATCTTTTCCAGTTTCCTAGTTCTATTTGGACTGGATCACGTAATCATGTTGAGTCAACATGTTCCATGAATTAGTTATTTACTTTGTCATTCTTCAAAATCTTCATTTATGTGATCTAACAAATTTTCCTTTTTTGATGATGATGTATGACTTTAGCTTTCGGTGTTCATTTCAATTTACAAACAACATGTTAGATGGTGTAACACATATACAAAGATGATGCATAGATCAGTAGGTCAGGTAGTCTACATGGAACACATGATATATAACTAAATTTCCCCCTTTTAGCATCATTAAGCCCTGAAACAAAAAATACAGAAATCATATTGACTACCACCTTACACACGAACTTATTAAAAAACTCAGTTAGCTATAATAAGGCAAAAACAAATGTACAAAAGTAGGCATTATTGAAACAAGAACAACAAAACCACATCATAGTTTTAGAGTTAGATAAATACACCACAGCTAGGAACAACAAAAAAACAGAATGCAAAGCACACAAAACAGATACACCAGACCTGCATGCGACTCAACTAGTTCAACCTTCAACCTTGAGTTCTCCTCAACCAGACCGTCATGCTTAATACCATCAAAGATATGCAATTGATCTAAGGCGGAGGAATGAGACACCCTTAGAGAAGCAATGTCTTCATCCTTGGCAACTAACAGAGCTCTCAAACACTGAAGTAGCGCATTAGCCCCCCTTTGAGGAGCATGTACATTAGCCTGATTTACAGTCCCCAAAACATCTTTTCAAGTCCACACTTGCCAAGATTGAACAAGGACCTAAAATGCTAAGAAAATACCGCCTAGCCAGAACCCATAACTCAGTGATTGTCTGGTTTGATCCTAAACACAGATGCGATGCATGTGAAGCAATATCATTTTAGGTAAGTTAATGGGATGTTTGAAAATCAACAACTCCATGAGAGTGTGGTACATATAGTTAGCCTCAGTTCTTTTCTGTTTTCTTCGCAGCATCACCTTATGCACCACATCAAAAAAGAGTTTATGCAAAGAGAGCATGACATCCTTATCAATACGGATATATTCCTCTAGAGTAGGATCATTTGAGAACCTTAGAGAAATTTCAATAGCATTTGGCAAAACATCCAAAGGAGGCCAGTTTCTTTTCACATAATGACACCACCGAAAGTTTGGGATTCCCATTATCATTGCAGTTACATCACCCGTAACTCAGGGCCGTCGTAACCCCTAGGCCACTAAAGCCATCGCTTGGGGCCCCATATTTTTTGGGGGCCCCATTTTTAAAAAACAATTACTTATATATATTATTTTTTAAAAAAATTAAATTATATGTACTATGAGTGCTATGATTTCTACTAAAGAAATTGCATATGACATGAATATAAATATAATTTTCATAAGAAACAATTTGATTAAAATATGGATAACGAAATCACTAAGTCCCTCGAAGAATCTTTAGAGTTGATTACGTTATATATGTAGAGTAGATCAAACTATTTTTTCACTTTAAAATAGATTTGAACCAATTGAAGCATATAAAAATATTTTTGATTTCTTATTTAGTGGTAAAATATTGAGATTACTAGATGATGAAATTTTTTTTAAAATATTGTCTTAACCTTGAACTTTCTTTAACACATACTAGTTATTCTAAATTGATGGTTTAGATTTATTTTTTGAAGTAAAAGTGTTAAAGATAAACAATACAAGTAGAAGATAATGATGTAATGAAAATACTCAATCAAATAAAAGATTTGATTCTTTTCCAAATACACATATTGTGTTAACAGTTCATAACCGTTGCCTCAACCAAATTTTTCTTCGTTCGAAATTAAAATTGATTAAATCTTCTTTAAGATCAACAATGTCTCAAGATAGATTGAATGAATTAGCTATATTATCATTTGAAAAGGAATTATTAAAATAAATTGATTATAAAACAATACTTAATGACTTTGCATCTGA
>JAJOOE010016868.1:0-24984 GCA_036250405.1 Solanum raphanifolium
AGAGTCAACCTATTTTATGGTAGAATTTTAAATATTAAATATTTTAAGTCATTTGTAAATGATTTATTATATTATATTATTATATATTATATTATATTATATTATATATTATATAAACTCCCTTAGAAAATAAATATATATTATATAGTAGAATATTATATAAGTAGAATATAGGGAGTTTATGATGGGACATTCATGATTGAACATTCAAATGTCCCATCATAAACTCACTCTTATATATAAGTAGAAAGAGAAGTCAAATACAATAAAACTTTGTTGGACTAATTTAAATATTCCTTTAATATCAAGAAGTAATAACGCGGTATATATTGACTATCTTGAAATATCCACATGAAAACAAACAAAAATATAGACAATTATATTTACAAGTTGTAATTAAATAATAAAAAGGCTAAAGAGAAAAGAAAATGCAATAAGTGATCCATAATTCTTTTCACCAAACACCAATACATAATTCTCACTTATAATTTTCAGAAAACTCATTAGTTTCACACTACAATTTTTTTGAAAGAATTATGAGGCCAAATATTATAGTTTCATGTCTATTGATATTTTTGTTCATCCATGAATTTTCTAGTAGCCTTTGTGTGAATGCAAGATCCCTTCAATATTATTCCTACAATGAATTGTTTAAATCTCATCAACACATGGTGGCTAGAGAGCTAAGAGGTTTAAAGAGAAGAATCATACCAACACCATCACCACCAAAACCTAATGTAGAAATTCATTGGAGTCCCCCTCCTCCTCTTGATCAACCTCCACCACCAGGGCCAGAGATACATTATTAGGTACGGATTCAGACAAACTCAACTAGTTTTGTTAAGATAATGTATTAGCATTAGAAAATATATTGAATATCTATATACATTTAATTGTGATTTCAGTAACTAATAAGACGAGATAACAAGTTCAATAAACTTCAAATTCTGTTCCACCTCTATCCGCAAGCTTCAACAAGATGCTACAGCTAGTCCACCATGCTAGATTGCCGCCACAATTCAGAGATGAAAACAGAATTTGAACTTGTAGGTTGAATAATTGTGTTTTTTAGTAGCTAATTTTTGTTTTGTTTCTTTTTGTATGAGTGCTTGTATTTTGATTCTTAGTTATTGTACATTCTAGTTTTCATTTTTTTTTCAGTTTATAAAAATGTGTGTTTTAATTTGATATCTTTATGAAGGACATATTTACATTTAGAATATCTTATTCTAAATGTAAAGTAACGGTACAAAACTTCACATGGCACATGAATAATCAAATGATGTAATACTAATAATGTGTAATTTATTAAAATTTATAAAGATCCATAAGCAGAAGTCAAAAGAACAATTTTAGATATTACAAGAATCAAAACTTACATTTGTTAATATTTGAGGTATTAAAAAACATATTAATTTGGAGGAAGAAAAAGAAACATGTGTAAGTGTAATAAAAAATAAGTCTTATAATAAACAATATTCTAAGTTTATTGTCTTCTCCTATCTACGTACCCCACCCTCTCTCAACGCATCCATCCCCGATCCTATGACCATGCAATCCCCTGACCTCCCACTCCTCGGCCTACTTCTATAACATTTTTTAAAAAATTACGTATAAATATTTTTTAGAATTTTTTTTTTATTAATTACTAAACATTATAAAACAAATAAATAATAAATATTTTTTATCGTACCAAACAACCAGGGCCCTTCCTATCTGGATTATTGTCACTCTTTTGAAAATTTTGTCCATCTATTAATTAAGGTGTGAAATCAACCATGATAAACAGGATTGTCTGACTATACTAAATAGTAACAAAGTCAAAATCAAAATCAAAGAAATTAAATTTGTTAACGCGGTATTTTGACTAGTTTTCCATTAAAGAATCAACAAGAAAGTAAATGAAGAGTACCAACACCATCACCACCAAATCCTAATTTGAAAATTCGTTGGAATCCTCTTCCGCCACCACCACCTCCACCTCCACCAACATCAGTAAGCTAGAGTGGCCGGCTAATGCTCTGTCTAGTATTTTAATTTTTAATTTTTTTTATGTATATACCTATATACGTTTTGTGATTGAATAAACAATGAGAGTGAGATGATAAATGTTTACAAAAGTGTTTTTGGGACAAGTCACAAGGTGAAGTGTACCAAAAATATTCTCCAGCACAAATAAATGGTGTAGATCTTAGGGGGTTCACCCTAAAATTTGAGGTGTAAAGCTCGAACACAAAATATATAAAGCCATGAGTGAAAAAATTGATTTTTGTTGTTTTAATTTTTTTTTTTTTTTTGGCTATAGATCATGTTTTCTTTATTTCGTTGGAAATTGAAATCCTTTTCCACCATCACCACCCCATCCACTAGCTTCAGCAATAGACTTGCAAAACATTAAAAAAAAAAAACCTATAAAAATGAGTATATCTGTTTCTATAAAAGCTAAACGAGAATAGTTAAAATATGAAATTCACAAAAATATGATAATTTAAATATTTTTTGTAGTCATATTAATTAAAACAGGACCAAGTCAAATTACAACAAATAAAACAAAACTGATGGAGTAATTAAATGGTTCCATGACTTCTGTAGCAATACAATTTTGTATATAGACTAAATTGTGGCAATAAATTAGTCTTTGGCATTCTTTTGTTGAAATTGAGGTCTTTGTCAATATTCAAGAGGTAGGTCCCTTAAAATCATGATATTTCCTCGGTTTCAAAATCATTGTTAGTATTTTATTTTTTGAGAGTCAGTTTAATTAATGCATTCTATAACCTTAAAATACTACAATAAAATTTGATGCAAATTGTATAATCTGAAAACCTAAGTTAAGAAATAAAAGTGACATTATTTCATATGACAAAATAGTTTTTCTAATTTTTAAAACTATATATAATGATCAATAAAACATGAAAAAGTATAATTAGAAAATTGAATATAGTGTGAAATCAACCATATCAAACAAGACTAACAAGTCAAAATCAAAGAAATTAAATTTGTTAACGCGGTATTTGTACGGTTTCATTAAATAATCCTCTAACAAATGAACATTAAGTATGAGAGACTTAGCTAATATATATAACACAATGTATAGCAAACTAAAATATGAGCAAAGGAAACATTCCTTTAATTATCACTTAGATGTAAAAAAAAAAAAACTCATTAGTTCCATACTTGACAATATTTGAAAGAATTTTTTTTTCGACGTATTGGCTATTGAAATGAGACATGCATATATAATTTCATGTCTATTAATATCCTTACTCGTCCATGAATTAGTCATGGTGGACGCAAGGTCGTTGCAAAATTATTCCTATGAGGAATTATTTTGTAATCAAGTCAAAGTGGCTAGAGAGCTAAGAAATAGTGAATCAACTCCACCACCACCAAAACCTAATGGGAAAATTCATTGGGTTCCCCCTCCTCTTCGATCAGTACCACCTCCACCACCACCATCAAACTATTCCTGATTCTCTAGTGGGTTAATAATGTGAACACAAAACAATTTGGTTTTGTGTTGATTCTATTTCCGGTTTGTTTTTGTATAAATGGTCTTTAATTTAATTTAGTAAATTAAACTTATTGTTATGTTTATCTCTACAATCTGATATTTTTGTTTCTAATTTTTTTTTTTTATATTTAGCGAGTCTGTAAGTAAATAATCTTCTTATTTTTTGAAGTGAAAATAAAATAAACAAATCTCATAAATAACATTTTAAACTAAGAGAAACTTTCATATATAGCAAACACAAAAATCATATTTGTATGTTATAGCTATAGTTTGCATAATTGCACTCTATAACAAACATAAATATGTATATTTCACTATACATATACAAAAGAAAGCAGTTGTATATAATCTGTTTCAGTATACATATACAAAAGATCAATTGTATAATCTGTGTTTGTATAAAGTGAGAAAGAGAGAAAGGCAAAAGAGAACTGGACAGGGGAATATTTGTGTATTGTATAATTATAAGTGTATAGGACGAAATATATATATTTGCATGTGTATATACAATTTTCTCTCGCTTTATACAAACAAAAACGCAATTTATACATTTATGTTTGTATAAACGAGAGAGGTGAGGGAGAGACTGACGAGTGAGATCTGGGAAAATGGTGAGCGAAAACTGGGGGAGGGAAATGAAAATATATGTATGACACACCTACCCTACCCCCAACCACCTTGATTGTCAGCATCGTCAATTTTTTGTCCATTCTTTACTGTATGGAATTTGTTAAGTATATATTTTGACAATATCATTAAATAATATTCGTCTGAAAACTAACACATATACACAAGTTGTAGTAAACTAAAATGACAAAAATATGAGCAAAGGGGCATTCCTTTAATTTAAAATAATTTTCACAAATATGAAAGCACCTATAATTTCATGTCTACTAATATCTTTGTTCATCCATGACTTAGTCACGGTGGACAAATTTTCCAGCAGTCTTTGTGTGGAAGCAAAGTCCCTATCGCAATTTTCCTACGATGTATTATTTAATTCTCAAGACAAGGTGAGAGTAGCTGAAGGGCTAAAATACTTAGATAGGGAATAAGGATGCAGGAAGACTACCAACACCGTCATGACCACCAAATCCGAATATGAGAGTTGGTTGGAAGCCTATTCCACCACCACCATAACTATCACCACCACCACCAGCATCATCAGCAAGTTATCCACTATGATTGGCCAAAAATAGTTTTTTTAGAGCGTGTTATGTGGTAATTTCATGTTTATGTATGGATTTGTCTAAAGTTGGATCAATCATTTTCCTTTTTGTAATATGTATTTAAATCAAGTTTTTGCAAGGGCGCCGATCTGTCTTTATTTTGGAGTAATCTTTAATTTTTACCTTTAGTTCTTATTTAATGAAAACTTATGAGTCAAAGTATCCTTAATATGATCTAATTATGCCTTGTCCAATATAAGTTGTACAATATCCAATTTGCAAGGCATAAATTTCGAGAATTTTTGTGTTTTATTCGATCGACAAAAGTTTCATATGAATAAGTTATGCCTCACATATATAAAACATAACTTTATAAGTTCTGAAATAGAACTTATGCCTCTATCAGCATAATTAAGTTTATTGGGAACTGAGTTATGACTTGAGAGACATAATTTATATGTTATGAACTTCTTAAGACATAATGTTATGAAACTGAATTATACCTTATAAGGCTTAACTCGTCTCTTGCAAATTTTACCTTAAGATTTTGTTACATAACTTGCATATCTAACTATTAGACTTCTAGATAGGATGATTACATACCTCCTCGATATACATATAATTTTTTAGTTTAACATATGTTATATTTGAATAATTCAAATAATATAATTTTCAAACCCATAGTTACCTCTTAATAGCAAGTATTCTAGGATCTTTTTTCTCCCTATTTTTTTTTTCCAGAATCGAATCTAAAGTACAATATTTAGGTTCATGAGAATTCAATATCGTATAGCTAATTAATTTAATATTAAATGAGGTCAATTGAAAATGTGAACTTTATGAATTCAACCCCTCCTCCTCTTGCTCAACCTCCACCATCAGGGTGGAGATACAGTATTAGGTACACATTCAGATGAATTCAATAATTTTGCTAAAATATTGTATTTGTATTAGATAAGATATTGAACATGTGTATAAGTATTGTGATTTCAGTAACTAAGACGAGATAACAAGTTCAATAAACTTCAAATTTTGTTCCACCTCTATCCGCAAGTTTCAACAAGATGCTACCCGTAGTCCACCACGCTCATCGCCACTATGCTGCTAATAGTCTCATGATTCAGAGGTGAAATCAGGATTTGAAGCTTGTAGGTTCAGTTATTTTATTGTTTTAGTAGCGCTATTAATTGGTTTTGTTTTGTTTCTTTTTGTATGAGTGCTTGTATTTTGATTTTTTGGAGGATGGGTTTGTGATTATTGCGATAAAAAATATTTTGTAGGGATAATAAAACTTTCAATTTTTAGTTATCGATAAATTCTAGTATTTTTTATCAGTTTATAAAAATGTATGTTATAATTTGGTCTCCTGATATATAGAACATAATTACATTTAGAATATTTTTAGAATTATAGTACTTTTAATGTAGAATAACAGTACAAAATCTAACATGACACATAAATACTTAAATGATAATATAATGTATAATTTATAAAGATTCATAAGCAAAAGTATCAAAAGTACAATTTTAATTAACAGGAAACTCAAATTTGTTTATAATTAGATATCCGAAAAATCAAAATTAAACAAACATTTATCAATATTTGATGGACTAAACATTTATAACTATTAAAATATTTTAATCATTAGTAATTTAAATTTGAAATTTATAATTAAAAGAGGAGACTATCCATTTCATCACACAGTCCTTAGTAGTGAATAAATTAACACTTGATTATTTAGGAAGTTATAGTGACAAATTAAACTAGTGTCTGGTGATATTATTTATATGATATTAAAGTCAAAAATTTAATTTAATAAATTAACTTATTATCATGTTCCTCTCTAGCATGTGCCATTTCTATTATTTATTTTTTGATTGATTTTTTAGGAAAATAAATTTCTTAAAAAGTTTTAAAAACAACTTTTTAATGAAAATAATAATAATAAAAAGCCGCATAAACAACATTTTAAGCTCATTGTCTCCTCCTACCCCCTTAACCCCCACCATATGACCACACCATCGTCCCATTCCTCTGCCCTTCCACTCCTCAACCCACTTCATAATATTTCTTTCTAGATTACGTATAAATGTTCCTTAAGAAAATATTTCTTTTGCTACTTACTAAACATCTTAAAACAAAATTTAAAAAATAAATATTTTTTATCGTACCAAACACCCCGAACCCTTCCTATCTTAATATTTATCACTCTATTGAAAATTTTATCCAATCTATTAAGGTGTGAAATCAACTATATATGACAAACAAGATTGTTTGACTATACTGCAAAGTCAAAATTAAAGAAATTTGCTAACGCGGTATTTTGACTAATTTTCCATAAATGAACAAAAGTATGATAGACTAATTATATATATTCACAAGTTTTAGCAAAGGGACATTATATTCCTTTAGTAGTTCATAATATTTGGAAGGATGAAGATACATATAATTATTTTATGTCTACTAATATCTTTGTTCATCTATGATGAATTATATATTAATCATGGTGGACAAATCATCTAATGTTTGTGAATCCTCTTCCGCCATCACCACCACCTCCTCCAGCATCAGCAAGCTAAAGCGGGCTGATGCTTGATTTTGTGTGATATATATTATGTCTGTATTTATTCTATAATTGAATAAACTATGGGAGTGAGATATATAATTTGTAATATTAATTGAGATGATCAATATTTTCAAAGGTATTTTTATATACGATTTTGTACATTGATTGTTTGGCTATAACGTCGTCTTTGCCATTCTTTTGTTGAAATTGAGGTCTTTGTCAATATTCAAGAAGTAGCTGGGTCCCTTAAAACCATGATATTTCTTTTGCTCCAACATAATTATTATGTTTTGTTTTTCGAAAATTAAGTTAGTTAATATATTCCACGACTTTGAAATACTACAATAAAACGTGGTGCAGATTGAAAAATATGTATAAAATTTTATCCCAAAAACATTTAAACATAATTTAGGGAAACACTATGAGTGGAAGGGTTGAGGTTGGTTTTGGGGTCAGGACGGGAGGTTGGCTGGGGGGTGGGAACAAGAGAATTAATGTATAATGTCATTTATTTATTTTTTATTTTTTATTTTGACTAATAAAGTTATTTTGTTACCTCGTTAAGATTAGTAAGATAAGGCCTAGCCCCCCTTGCTTGTACTCTTCTGTTTGAGATCCCTTTCACTTTATTAATAAAACTAGCCCTAGGCACCTTGCCTAGCGGAATTGCTTAAAAAAAAAAGTTGTTTTCCTGAATTTTAAAGAACTTGTTTTTTCTTTAAAAAGAAAGTGAAAATTGGAAACCATTTTCTAAAAGAAAATTCCTCCATATAAACACTCTCTAAATGGTTCATCGATAATTAATAAGTTCTTATTAAAGAAATGAATCTCGAATCTAACTCAACTTGAAAGAGAGAAATTGTCCAAGATGAAACCATCCATCCCTTTTTCGTCGAACGTTCGAATGTGACTCTTCAACAGTAATGTCCCCTCCATCCCTCTCTTGATTGTCAAGTTTTTTTCCAGTGTGAAAAACAAGATTGGCTGACTATAACAAGTAAAGAAGCAAAGAAATTTGTTAACGCGTTATTTTGACATTTCCATTATTAATTAAATAATCCTATGGAAAATGAAAATAATAATATGAGAGTCTACTATATATTCACAAGTTGTAATAATCTAATTAAAATGACAAAAAAGTGAGCAAAGGGACATTCCTTTAATTGTACGATAATTCTCTCAAATATGAAGGCACATATAATTTCATGTCTACTAATATTTTTGTTCATCCATGAATTAGTCATCCATAGTGTGGAAGCAAGGTCTCTACCGCGATTTTCCTACGATGAATTGTTTAATTCTCAAGACAAGGTGGACGTAGCCGGAGGGCTAAACTATTTGGATAGGAGTAAGGGTGGAGGAAGAGTACCAACACCGTCACCACCAAATCCTAATTTGAGAATTCATTGGAAGCCAAAACCAAAATCATCACCACCACCACCACCACCAACATCATCAAAAAGTTATCCACCATGATATGATTGGCCAAAGGCAACATTTTAGACCGCGCTATGTGGTAATATTATGTTTATGTTTGGATTTGTCTATAGTTGGATCAATCGTTTTCCTTTGTAATATGTACTTATATCATGTTTTTGCATGAACGATTTCTATTTTGGGGTGATCTTTAATTTTTTTTGCCCTTAATTTTTATTTAATAAAAATTTATGAGTCAAAGTACTCTTAACTATATCTAATTGTGATGTTTTGTTCGACATAAGGTGTGTAATATCAAATTTGCAAGACATAAATTTAGAGAAAATTCTAAAACATAATGTTCTGAAACTGAATTTACATCTTATCAGACATAACTTATGTCTTGCGCATTTTTTCTTGTAAATGTTGTTACATCACTCGTATATATCTAACTATTAGACTTCTACATAGGATGATTACATACCTCAATATACATATAATTTCTTAGTTTAACTAATGTTATATTTCATGACTAATTCAAATAATAGAATTTTCAAACCCATATTTACTTCTTAATTGCAAGTATTCTAGTATATTTCCCTTCCAATTTTTTTTTCCGGAAGTGCATCTAAAATACAATATATAGGTTCACCAGAATCTAATAACGTGCACCTAATTAATTCAATATTGCATTAATTTAAAATTTATATAAAAATTTATATATTTCAAATTCAAAATCCGCATCCGTTATTTTTTCCAATCCAAACACCAATCATATATAATTCTCACTTATAATAGCAAACTCATTTAGTTCCACATAGTAATGAGTGTGCAAGTATAATTTCATATATATGCCACTACTATCATTATCACCACCAGCACCAACACCTCCACCACAACTAGTTTATTTTTTTTTTATCTTGTAAAGTATGAGGTAAATTCAAATTGTGAACTTTATGAATTCGAGTTTGAAATTTTAAATAAAGTATTTTTCTTTTTAAATTTTCATGATCAAACGTTCACGAAAACTTATATTTAATTTACAACTTATGTGTAACTTTAAAGATATAAGTTTAAAGATCAATTAAAGAAAAAAAGTTGGTGAAGAATTTATTTTCAATAAGCAGAGTGACGAAGACTTTGAAGAGTCAAATAGTCAACTTTTCAGAAAAGGAGTTGCTAATAGTATTTGGATTAATTTAGACTAGAATAATTTATATACTAAAAAGTCTAAATGTTTGGTGAGTTTGTCTGGTGTTTTTTCGCGTTGCCTCGACTCTTTTTCGTTAGGTAATTTTCGAGGAAAATTTATTTTTTTCAAAGTTAATTTTCTCATCGATTTAGTTGAATTTTAATTCACATATATAAAATAATTCAAGGATGTAAGGCAAATACTTCTAGATGTATGCTATTTGAATTAATTTAGACTAGAATAGATGTATATACTAAAAAGTCTAAAAGTTTGGTGAGTTTTTTTTGTATTTTTTCGCGTTGAATCAACTCTTTTTCATTAGGTAATTTTCGAGGCAATTTTTTTTTTCAAAGTTAATTTTCTCACCAACTTAATTAAATTTTCTTGTAGTGTTAGTTTCCTCACCATTTAGAGGTACTACAACTCATTCGTGTTAATAATACAAGGGCGTGAAGCGAGTATTTTTAATGGTTTCTGATGCATATGCACAAAATTAGGGGTGTTCTAGGAAAATTGATAAAAGAAAAAACTCTTACACTTTTTTGATTTGATTTTGATTTTGATGAACCAACCCAATTATATAAATACCTAGTCAAAATTATAATTACATATACATATATGATGAATTAGAAACTTTACTACATATATTAATAGTTTGCACTTTGCACTCTTGATTTGTAAATCTAGATTGCATTTACAGTAATTAAATTCTTTTATCTTTAATGTTGAATTTGATTTGTAATTTTTTTTTTCATTAAAAATAACTTAATTGATTTAATTTAGTTTGAAAAATCGTTTGAATTATTATTTCACCATCTTACAAAGGGGAAAAAAAAGAACAAAGGAATAAGAGCAACTTTCACATATAGCAAACATAAAAATCATATTTGTATGTTATAGCTATAGTTTGCATAATGAACAACTTTCACATATAACAAACCTAAAAATCATATTTATATGTTATAGCTATAGTTTGCATAATTGCGCTCCATAGCAAATTTTATGTTTGCTATGGCTTTTGATTTGTATAATTCGCTACAAACATCCAATTTTATACAAATTGTTCAGTTTTGTATAAATTCATTTATACATTGTAATTTATATAATAAGATCTATATTTGTATAATTATAAGTGTATAGGACGAAAATATATGTATTTGTATTTGTATATACACTTTTCTCTCGCTTTATACAAACACAAACGCATTTTATACATTTTATATCGAAATGTATAAAATGGCTAATTGTATACCGAAAATGACTAATTGTATACCGAATCAAATGACAAAAAAAGGGGATGTTTTCTGCGAATTACAATTAAAATAAACTATGGCTATAACATTTAATTTAAATTAATAGTTTGCTATTTCATACAATTTTCCCAAAGAATAAAGCGACATTTTGTCGATCTTCAAACATTTGTTAGAAAATGAGCAAAAACATAAGATTTCTTATGTTTTAATTTATTTGTCCTATTTTTTTTGTTTGAAAATTCTTTAATTTTGATTTTCGACGTAATTTATTTAAGATCACAAGATTAAAGGACATTTTTGTACATTTATACATATATCTTTACTTTAAAAACCACAAGATTCAATTTGTATTTATTAGTCAATACAAGACAGCTATATTGAAATACAGGGAGTATAAATTGGGATGTTGTGATAGCTTAATTTTCAAGAAAACTCATTACTATTTGAGAATTTGAAACAATGAGGGCAATATGTGTAATTTCATTTCTTCTAATATTTTTGATCATCCATGAAGCAAAAGCAAGGTCCATGCAACAATATGATAATTCCTACAAGGAGTTATTTTCTCAATTTAAAGTTGCTAGAGAGCTACGAGGTTTAAATGGCCAAAAAGCACCACCACCACCACCAGAACCTAATAGGGCAAGTCATATGCCTGTCCCTCCTGCTTATCGTTATATATCACCACCACCACCATCACCATCGAAAGTACCAGCAAGTTATTCATGAGCTGACATGAGCGGAACAATAATTTTGAATTTATGGTGAATGCTTCGATTTGTAATAAAAGATTAAGGTTGCTTGTAATTAGAGGATTTATTACTATGTATTTTGATTCATCTTTTTCTTTTGTTTTAAATGTATAACTTATGAACAAGCAAAATATAATAATTGTTGTTACCACCAAAGCCTAATTATCCTCCATGACCACCCAAAGGCTAGTGCTTTTGTATGGTATTTTTTTTATATGTTTATGTAAATACTTTGCTTGGAGTTGGATCTTAGTTTTTTGTATTATATTAGCATATAACTCATATATTTTGTAATAAAAAAGATTGAGCATGAGATAAGGTAGTTGGTTTTGGGTAATACAAACATTCTATCTATGACAACCCTCATGAGGGTGTTGGCATGGCTCTAGTCGGACTTTTGATCGAATATGATGCTTATTGACAGCCTTAGTTAAGAAATAAAGTCACGTTTTTTTGTTATCAGTTTTAACTTTTGACATGATATTATGTGTTTGATTCTAACAAGTTGTATCAACACCAATAACATGAGAGCGATTTTTGGCAGAAAAAACGTACATGATATTTGAAGAAAAAGTGCATTATTTTTGGCAAAAATAATAATAATCAGATGCACACGACGTCTATTTTTATACTTTCAATCTTTTTGTTTGAAGAATATAAAGTGATAACGATCAAATTCCTTTGTCGTATTGCCTTTCGATCAATGTGTGTACAAATCACAAATGAGAGACCAAAGATTTGATTTGTAAACCATGGGCTCATAAAACTCCCATAAAATTTAAGTGTGTTACAGTAAATCATTTTAATTTATTTTCCCTTAAAAGATGTTAAATTCAAAAGTCATATTTTTTTTTCCTTTTTATTGAACAAGCAAAATGACAAAGACTTTAGAGTCAACTTTTCCAAAAACAAGTTGCTAATAAAAGTCACGGGTTCTGACTAAATCATTTAATTAATTCAGGAAAGTGATAGGACTATAATATAAAAAAAATATTTTTTTATTCATCGTCTAAAAAAATATTCAACAAGTTGGAACTATGGAATAACTAAATATCAATTAAATTGTTAGTGGATTTAACCTAGTATATAACTTACTAATTATTTTACATTATTAGTTGTTCAAGAATATAATTATGACATTGATTTTCTTGACCCTTTTGACTCACGAGTCACGATTAGCTAGCGCATTATTTTATCGTCAAAAATATTCATAGAAAATGCACAAAAGTAATATAAATAGGCATTTTGTGATAACCTAGTTTTCATAAAACTACTATTTGAAAAAAAATGAGGGGAGTAAGTATAATTTCATTTCTTCTAATATTTTTTATTATTCATGAATTAGTTTGTGTGGAATTAGTAGCATCAAGATCCATGCAACAATATAATAATTCCTACAAGGAATTATTTTCTCAATTCAAGATTGCTAGAGAGCTAAGAGGTTTTGGTTTAATTAGAGGCAAAATAACAATATTGTCACCACCACAATCTAATAAGCAATCTCATATGCGTCCGGCCTCTCCTATGAGAATTCGTTGCAAGCTCGATCCTACATAATGAACATGTTAGATTAATCGATTTCGCGAGCAAAATCCATTTTAACGGTTTTATTTCTTCAATTAAGCGATAGAGTTTCAAATAGAGATAGCATAACCAAAATGTTAATAAAAGATGATATATGTTTTTTGAAATTGAAGAAGCTCAATAGTTAATTCATATTGCGGAGAGTCAAAATTGTTAGGGTTTTGCCTTGATTTTCTTACCTTATTTGAAATTTTTTTTTTCCTTAAAAAAAGTCAAAGTATTATCATAAATGCTTTAATTTTTTTCTAAAAAGAAAATATAATTCTCTTCCATATTTGGTTTACTATTTTCTTAGAGGAAACGTATGAAATCCTATAAATAGAAGATCCCTCTTCTCACACTATGAACATAAGAATATCCACAATGTAGTCAATTAAGAGTTTTGTTTATGGGGAGATTTTTCCTCAACAGTTTTAATATTTCCTTTTTATTAGTTTTTCATATGTAGGCCGATTGACTAAACCATATAATAATATTATGTTTTTAATATAAGTTTTTGTCATTTGATTTATCAATATCATGATTTGCAATTGTAAGTTTCCGCATAATGCCCTAATCATTTTCGAACCCAACATTGAGTGTCCTCCAACCCCCACCTCATAACCACTCAATCCTCCCAACCAACCACTCCTCACCCCAGTGACCCAATCCACAATATATATTTTTTTCTATATTAAAAACAAAACTAATTACGTACTAAATTGAATTTGAAACAATGAGGGGAATATCTATAATTTCATTTCTTCTAATATCATTAATCATCCATGAAGCAACATCAAGGTCCATCCAACAATATGATAATTCATACAAGGAATTATTTTCTCAATTTAAAGTTGCTAGAGAGCTAAGAGGTTTAAAAGGCAAAAAAGCACCACCACCACCAGATCCTAATAAGGCAAGTCATATGATTGTCCCTCCTGCTTATCGTCATAGATCACCACCACCACCATCACCATCAGAAGTACCAACAAGTTATTCATGAGATGACAAGGGCAGAACTAGAATTTTAAATTTATGAATTCTAAATTCTACTTATTAGATTTGTATTTTAACATAAATATAAAGTTTTGGACAAAATGATTTGAGTTTCACAAAATCAATAAGCAGATCTGTAGTTCTGCTCCTGATTGGGCTTGACATCATGTACTATTCCATATGTACTTAATTTTTTATTTTATTTTGGTGAATTGAATGCTTTGATTTGTAATAAAAGATTAAGGATGCTTGAAAGAGGATTATTGTTACATTATGTATTTTGATTCATCTTTTTCTTTTGTTTTAAATATATAACTTATGAACAAACAAAATATAATAATTATTTTACCAACATTATATTGTTACCACCAAAGCCTAATTATCCTCCATGACCACCCAAAGGCTAGTTTCATAAAGCATGTGCTTTTGCGTGGTATTTAATTAAAAAATTGAGCTAGTTAGTGTTGGGTAATAGAAACATTCTGTCTATGACAACGCTCACGAGGGGGTTGGGATGACTCTAGTTGGACTTATGATAAAATATGACATTTGTTGACAGACTTAGTTAAGAAATAAAGCTATGCTTTTGCTATCAGCTATGACTTTTTACATGATATTAAGTGTTTGATTCTAACAAATGGTATCAACACCAATAACATGAAATCAATTTATGGCAAAAAAAAATTGTACATGAAATTTGAAGAAAAAAGTGCATTATTTTTTGGCGAAAAAATAATAATAAGACGCACACTATATCTATTTATATATTTTCAATATTTTTTTTTTGTTCAAAAAATGTAAAGTGATAATGATCGAACTTCTTTGTCATTTTGCCTTTTGATCAATGCGTGTGTACTAATAGGATTAAAAGATTTGATTTGTAATTCAGTGAGCTAATAAGACCCTCGTAAAATTTAAGTCTGTAAATCCAAAATCGTATAAGCATCAATTAACCATTTTCCCTTAAAATATTAAATTCAAGTAATTTTTTTTCCCTTTTTTTGGTATGTTACATATCTCTTGAATATTGATAAAACCCTCAAATTAAAAAGACCTCAATTTCAACAAGCAAAATGACAAAGACTTTAGAGTCTACGAGTCAACTTTTCACAAACAAGTTGTAAAAGTCACGGGTTCTGACTAAATCATTAAATTAATTTGGGAAAGTGATTGGACTATAGTATAAAAAATATTTTATTATTAATCATCTACAAAAAAATTCAACAAGTTGGAACTTGGAACAAATAAATATCAATTAAATTATTTAGTGGATTTAACCTAGTATTAGTTGTTGTAGCATATGATAATGTCATTGATTTTCTCGACCCTTTTTTTGACTCATGAGTCACGATTAGCTAGCATATTATTTTATCGATCTATAAAAAAATTCATAAAAATGCACAAAAGTAATATAAATAGGGATGTTGTGATAACTTAATTTTCATAAACTCATTACTATTTGAAAGAATGAGGGGAGTAAGTATAATTTCAATTCTTCTAATATTTTTGATCATTCATGAATTAATTTGTGTGGAATTAGTAGCATCAAGATCCATGCAACAATATGATAATACCTACAAGGAATTATTTTCTAAATTCAAGATTGCTAGAGAGCTAAGAGGTTTTGGTTTAATTAGAGGCAAAATAACAATGTCACCACCACAATCTAATAAGGAATCTCTCATATGCATCTCCCACCTATGAAGCCACCACCACCAACTCCACCGCCACCATCACCGCCATCTCCGCGGCCACCACCACCCGCACCACCATCAACACCAATAAATTGATCATGGGCCGATAGAGGTGAAGTCATAATTCTGAGTTTATAGATTCTGAATTCTGGAAAAGATAGATAACTTTTTTTAAATAAAAATATAAGGGCTAACAATTAGTGAGTTTTGTCGAATCTGTAAGAAGCTATGTAACCCCACTCGTATGAGCACCACACGCTCGCCATTACTATAAGTGGATCGAGCCCGTTTGACATGTTATACATCCTTTTTATGTGTATGCGTGCGCTTAGATTTGGTTGTGTGATTCAGGATTATTGTGAGTGTTTTTTATTTTTGTTTCTTTTGTAGTTTTTTAAAAACAACTTTTGAGTAAGAATTAATAAAAACAATTGTTCCAATACTGTTATCAAGCTTGAAGAGCTAGTGTTTTAATATGGACTCAAAACAGTATGGTTTGGTGTTGATTCTATTTTTCCAAAATATATAGGTTGATAATGTAAGCAATTCTTCAACTTTTAATACACTAACAATTTTATTAATTACTCACATCATTTATTTTTTAAATTATTCAATATTCGTTCATAATAATATTATATATAATAATTATCTTTCAAATGATCTGATTTGAAAGTCACTACATTGAAAAAAAAAAGTGAGCAACGCGAACATTCCTTTAAGTCACAATAATTTTCACAAATATGAAGGCACATATAATTTCATGTCTACTAATATCTTTGTTCATCCATGACTTAGTAACGGTGGACAAATTTAATTTCTTGCAACCTTTGTGTGGAAGCAAGGTCTTTGTCTTTATCGCGGTTTTCCTACAATGATTTATTTAATTTTCAAGATATGGTGGGAGTCACCGAAGGGTTAAAAGTCAAAAATAGGAACAAGGGTGGAGGAACAGTACCAACACCATCACCACCAAATCCGAATTTGAGAATTCGTCGAAGTCTATTCTTGCCATCATCACAATCGTCATCACAACCACCATCACTAGCATTATCTGTTGGGATATATACTATTAACCATATGTTAAGATATAATATTTATTATAGAATAAATATTTGCTCAGTTTTAATAGATCATATATTCGTTTATGGTGTCTGTTTACTTATATAGTAGATGATTTAGTGTGTAGAGTTTTAGCTTATACACAGAGGATTAAATCATCGGTTCGTATAAGTATAAAGTTTTTTTGTTCACAATCTAGGATGAAATTGGACAAGCCATCGGTACGATTGTAGCACAAGATTATATGTAATTTATCTTGATTATGGGAACGGTATAGTTTCAACTTCTTGTGCTAGTGCATTTTGTATGTATTGAACGGGACCGAGTAGAGATAGTTGTTTTAGACTGACTGACAAAAACATATTCTTTAAACTATTAAATGTACTTATATTCTTAATCCTGATATAACTATTATGATCTGTATATATTAATTATCGTTTTGATTTATTAAATGGTGAGATTTTGAGATGGGTCAATATGCCTGGTAGATTGGATGATAATAATATATATTGGTGAAATAATAAGTTAGTTGATGGAATCCATGTCTCGTTATTAGGTTGATTGATATGCCTTTTTGAGAA
Organism: Solanum raphanifolium; assembly: GCA_036250405.1. Classification (NCBI taxonomy): domain Eukaryota; kingdom Viridiplantae; phylum Streptophyta; class Magnoliopsida; order Solanales; family Solanaceae; genus Solanum; species Solanum raphanifolium. The sequence continues at coordinate 17,756 of JAJOOE010016868.1, forward strand.
ACTTATAAGTTTTCATCGTGTCAAATCTTGCAAGTGAATTTATGAATCCGACACATGAAATAAGTTAAGTAGTGCTCTAAAGGAAATTAATCATTGAATTAAATTCGTCAGTAATTTAATTTATTGATTAATATCTGTAATCTTAACATGGGGAATTACATAAGTGTTTAATGGGGAATTTCGAAATATAAATAGAGGAGTGCAATTACCAATTTCTAATGGAATGATTTGTAATTTATTATGGTAAGAATAATCCAAATTAATTATTTGTAATTATTTCCATAACAGGAAGCCTTAGTAATTAATTATGTGGTCCCTATAGTGCCCATATCTAACTAGAACTCAGAATCCTATTTCTAAGGGGAGATGACGAATCAGGCGTGGGTTTGGTTTTAAAAGAAAACAAGCATGTCTTTTTTTTTGAAGAAAGAAAAATAGATTGGATTTTGTTCTCCTTTTTGAATTAGGAAGAAATCTCTATAAATAGGGATTCTCCTAACTTAGAAAGAGATGATTAGTTTTCTATTCGATACTTGCCCACCCAAGTATTGAGATAGTTCAGATGTGAACTTGGGATTACTGTAGAAGAATGTAGCTTCTGTCTAATTTGGAAAGCAGTATGATCATGATATGCTTCCGCTATGCATATAGTTTTCCAAAATTATCAACAAGTTATATTCACTGTGACCACACAAAAACAACTTTTTAGGATGTGCTATGTGGTAATTTTATGTTTATGTCTGGATTTATTCTATCACTCTAACAACTATAAATACTCATTAGTCGAATATCAATACAAGATAGAATATAAATGTGCCGTCCTTTAAAGAAAAACCTAAATGGATCTATTTTCGGGTTTGGAAGAATTGATTTGGTATTATTACGAAATAATTTTTTCTTCTTAGTGATAAATTTTTCTAATTATATAAATACTATAATATAATTAAAGACTTTCTTATTTATATTTTTAAAAAAAGTTTTTCAATAAGCAGAGTGACCAAGACTTTGACAGTCAAATAGTCAACTTTTATAAAATGAGTTGCTAATAAATGTGATGGGACATACTAGTTAAGACATTTGGATTAAATTGATTAATTCAGACTATAATAAATGAATATACTAAAAAGTCTAAAAGTTTGATTAGTCTGTTTGACATTTTCTTTCATTGCATCGACTTTTATTGTTAGGTAAGTATCAAGGAAATGTAGTTTTTCGCAAAGTTACATATACATATAGAAATAATTTAATTAACATTTTACGACATTATATTAATAGTTTGCACTCTTGATTCGTAAGTCTAGATTGCCTTTATAGTAATTCATTTCTTTATCTTTACTTTCTAGCTTGATTTGTAAATATTTTTTTGATGAAAAATTAATTTAATTTGATTTCAACATTTGAAAAATCACTTGAATTATTGTGTCACCATCTTACAAAAGAATAACGCGGCCGTTTGTCGATCATTAAACATCCGTTAGAAAATGAACCAAAAAGTAAGATAGACCAAGTAATACTAGCATTGTTTCAATTTATTTGTCATAATTTTAATTTTGATCCATTTTTAAAAATATATCTTTTTTTCCCGATAATTCTTTAATCTCAAATTTTCAAGTGATATGCTTAAGACCATAAAATTAAAAGATATTTTGATATATCCTATGTATCTTTATTTTAAAACCACAAAATTCCAAACTCTTCTTTACTTTTTAAAACTCCGTTACAAATCAAAACAGGACAATTGAATTAAAACGTAGCGAGTATAAATTGGGATGTTGTGATAACTTAATTTTAAAGAGAACTCATTACTTTACTACTATTGAGAATTTAAAACAATGAGAGCAATATGTATAATTTTATTTCTTGTAATATCCTTGATCATTCATGAAGCAAAAGCAAGGCCCATCCAACAATATGATAATTCGTACAAGGAATTGTTTTCTCAATTTAAAGTTACTAGGGAGTTGAGAGGCAAAAAAAGATCACCACCACCACCAGATCCTAATAAGGTAACTCATATGCTTGTCCCTCCTGCTCAAATTAAATTTCGAGCACCACCACCACCATCATCATCGGAAGTACCAGCAAGCTATGCATGAGTTGATAGAGACAGAACTAAAATTTTATTTTTTAAAATAAAAAAACTCATTGTTGAGTTCTATTAGCTAAGTAAATATTTTAATATAAATATGAAGTTTTAGACAAAAAAAATTGAGTTCTGCAAAATCTATAAGCAAATATGTCCCATACCATATGTACTTTTTTTTTCTTTTTGTGAGTGCTTTTAGATTTGGAATGAATATTGATGCGTGCAGGAGGATTTATTACTATGTATTTTGATTCATGACTCATATATATTGTAATAAAAAAGATTGACCATGAGGTAAGCTAGTTGGTGTTTGGTAACATTAACATGTTGTCTATGACAACGCTCACGAGGGGCAGGGATGATTCTTTATCGGACTAATGATCGAATGTGATGCTCGTTGATGGACTTAGTTAAAAAGTATAATAAAGTTACAATTTTGCTATCAGATATTGCTTTTGTTATGAAAGTAAGCGCTTGATTCTAATAAGATGTATCAGAATCAATATCATGAGATCGACTTTTGGCCAAATTAAAAGAAGAAGATGCTCACGACGTTTTTCATTTTTTCTTTGTTTGAAGAGGTGTACTAGTGATAATGATTGAAATCTTTTGTCGTTTTGCCTTTTGATCAACGTGTGTATACACAGTGGCGGACCCAAGATTTTTGCTCAGGGGGCTCAAAGTATAAAGGAGAAGTTCAGGTGGTAATGTAAGTGCGCAGTAAGCGTAGTAGTCCCTCGGCATGTTCTTTGTACAAGAACCATAGATATTTCATTGGTTCATAACAGTAAAGACTAAACTAATTAAAGATATTGAGGACAAAGATACATTCATAAGAATTTTAGTAAATCGACTGTATATATAAGTTAACTCATAAAACACGTGAAAATTAAATGATGAAAAAGGGAGCAAGACCGGGAAGAAAGATATTTACCTTATAATGCTAAATTTAATTTACTTTATCATACCGTATTAATAATTTCTTTCTACTTTTATCATGCTCCATCGAGCATTCTTAAAATTTCTTGTGCTTTTTATACTTTAATTTTTACTTTTAAAAAAAATTAAATTAGCATCCATTCAATCACATATTACTATGAAAATCGTCAAGATTCTCTAAAAGTGTGTAAGAATAGAGTTACTAAAATTATAATGCATATTCAAAAGATAAATAAATAGTATCGTCAATTTTTTTAGTTCATATAGCTCAATTTACTAGGTTAGTCATAATTTGTAAAAAAGACAAATAACGAATAAATCAAATACGCTTAGTTTCCATCTCTCTAAAATAGAATTAAAAATATAAAAGAATTTTCATGAATTCTATAAATTAATATTTTTGAAAGAATGTTGACGATATTTAAGTTTCTTCATTCAATTACATCTAATTTACCTTTTTTTTTTTAAATAATAATTATATTTCTATCTCATCAATTTCTAGTTAAATATAATTTATCATTTTCTAAAAGAGTTATTTAAGTTAGTATATGAAAAAAGAGTTACGTTGAAACAAAATAAATAATAGATTTAAAAAGAATAAAAATTAAAAATAAAAAGAATGTGTCTAATAAATTTAAAGAAAAACAAATTAAAAAGAAGAAATGGAACAAAAGGAAAAAATAATGAAAAAGAAGAAGAAAGTCTAAGCCCAAAAAGTTCCATTTTCCAAAGCATTTAAAGGAGGGAAAAAATGCTGTCAATGGGAATTGAACTAGTGACCTAAGGGCATTTGTTGAACCACTTATCCGCTGAGCCAATGCACTACTTTGTTTTTAGAGGGTTCATTTTAATATATATATGCATAAAATCAGAATTTGACGTTATATACACAGTGTAATTTTTTGACGAGGGGGTTTGGGTAAACCCCCTCGAGTCCACGTAGGTCCGCCCCTGTGTATACAAACAAGATAACAAAAGTTTGATTTGTAATTCCTTTTTTATTTTTTTTATTTTAATGGGAAACGGGAGGGGATTACAATGTAGGGAATCGAACCCTCACCAACAATGTGGGACTTCAGGTAACCAACCAATTGAACTACTAAGATTCACTTAGTCTAAACGAATGGGTCAAGGATATAATTCAACTCATCCGATAAATGTCAAAAAATACTTAGAAGAATATCTGAAGGGCGCATATGTCACGCCTCGAGTTTACACCCTGGGCGGGACTAGCACTCGAGAACCATTGTTGGCCCCAAGCGAACCCTTGACATGGCTTTACTTACTCAGCGGAAGACTTAAACATAAGAAATAGTCTCAAAATATAACTCATGCAACAACTTAAAAAGATATAAAGATTAGCCAAAATGGCAACTCAAGTCTTAACGTATACAACTGAAAACGGAAAGACTAAAAAACTATAACTACTCATCTATGAAGCCTCTAAAACAAAGAGGGATGTCGGGATAAGACCCCCGATCATCCTAACAACTAAAGTACTAAATCAAATGATAGAAGGAGTCCTCCGGCTAGCAAAAAAGGTTCACCAACTGACTTTGAGTGCTCAACTGGATTAACGAGACGCTGGATGATGATCCTGGTTACCTGTGTCTGCATCATAAAATGATGCAGTCCAAATGGCATCAGTACATTGAATGTACGAGCATGCGAGGGGAACACTAAACATAACATAAGCTTGAAAGGAATCTGAAAGGAACACTTACCTTGGCTTTACTCAACTCAGGAATACTCAACTCAAATGCAAAGTAAAAACAACAATAAAGGTGCAGTTTATACAAAGCATTTAAAACAGTATGTGATAGCTCAATGTGTTAAAGAAATACAATAACAATTCAGTTTACATATAAAGTAATATAATATTGTGGGAGTTTCTCTAACCGACAACTATCACTATTAGGTAAAGTAATGATACAACGTCTCGCCCATGTTGCCAGAACTGTCCTATACCTTGCTGTGATATAGAACGCCTCAACTAAGTGGATCCACTAGTCTATGCTAAAAATCACTAAGGAATCATCTAAAAAGTATGATCCTTTCTACCCATGATGACTACATGGTTTATGGAAACTTGAGTTATTATGAACTCGCGTCCCCATATCGGTGCTCAATACTACTCTCAAAATATACTCAACTCACATATTTTAAAAACAAAACTCTTTCTTTGGTTTGAGATAATTACTCAAAAACTAGCCCAAAGACTCTCTTAAAAATCGGTGTTTTCTTTCTTGCTCAAATGTGAAAACATTTTAACTCTTGGGAATAGTTAATTCCTATATAATCTTTGAAGAAATGAACTTTACTCTTTACTCAACTCAAAGCTTAAGCCTTAAAACAAAGTTAAAACGTTTGTAAAAGACTTTTGGAAAACTCTATGAACCTCTCTTGACTTGACTCTTAAGTTTCCTTGAATTGAATTATGGATTCAAGATTCATGATCTCATGTTTATGGATGATTTCATGATGTTTAGACGTACCTTAGAGTATAAAAATCGACTAGAAAACATAGGTACGTTGCTAAGGAACTAGTACGAAAAGAAGTGGGAAAAGGTGGAAGAACTGGTGTCCCAGGCGCTCTGAGAGGCTTGGGGCGCCAACCTTGAAATTTTAGAAATTGACTTGGGGTGCTCTGGATAGCGTGGCTCCCAGAGGTCAAACTTAAGAGCCCCTGTTGGGGCGCCCTGGCTGGGGCGGCGCCCCAGTCCCCTGCCCAGGTGAATTCCGACTTTTTTTCTTTGTTTTTCAACTCTAAACCCTCTAATTTCACTTGGTTCTTTAATCTCCCCAAACATTTAGAATCAACTAAATCATCAATGTATGTAATATTCTACTCGAAAACACACCTAAAATCAGGAATCAAACTCAAGAAACTTCAACAACAAGAACCCACAAGATATCAAACGAGCTATCATCAAGAACTCATAATATTTGCTTTCAAAACTACACAACTTCGCTGAATTGAATCATGATTGGTGCGTGGGTGAACTAACCTAACGCTATGTGATCTCACATACCTCGTAGGTATCACCCCTTGACGAAATCCACAAGTCTAGCTTCAAGAACTTGACTATTCTTGCTCATTCTCCTCTTTTCTCCTCTTCTTTTCTCTTCTCTCAAAACCCTAATCCTTTTTTATAAAGCGTAAACTGAATCCTATCAGTTTAGACCCCATCTTAATTACCAAAAATGAAATTAAAATAATAGGGTATGGAAAAGACTATAATGCCCTTCTAAAATCCGGTTTTGACTTTCCTTATCTAAACAACCCAACTTCAAATGGGCATATCTTCCTCATACAAACTTGAAATCGCGCAAACTTGGCGGCGTTGAAAAGATAATTCAAAGATCTTTCCTATGGTATGTTGTAGCACACCTAAATCATCATGCGCTAGGAGTTATGGTCATTTGAAGTTGACCAAAAACTCAAATTTAGTATAACTTAATCAATTTTCCAGATTTTTCATTCTTTCCAATAATGATTCTTTCTAATTCTTTCAATTAGCCAGATGTTACAGCATAGGACCCTCATAAAGTTTTATTACAAATTCGATCATAGTATAAACGTCATTTTAAATCCATTTACCTTTAAAATATCAAGTTCAAAAGTTTTATTTTTCTTTTCTTCTTCATTTTTAGGGCATACCTCTTGAATATTGATAAGGACCTCTATTTATTCTTTAAGCATGAAAATTTCTTCTTAATAAACTAATTGATCATTATTTTAGTTAAATGGGTTTGATGAATTAAATAAGTCTATTCTTGAAAGAAAAAGAAGCTTCAATGACATGACATGCCAACTAGGAGAGAGTGAAAAACGATTATCAAAGCTGTTAGGATCTTCTTTTCTTTATTGTGTTAGGATTTTGTTCGCGTTTTTCTTACTGATTAAATTTCAATTTGAAATTTTCTAGGGCTTTGTTTGCTTCCATATTTTGCTCATCTTGTTTCGGAATTGTCATCCGACCATGAAATTCTTAACGTTGGCTGGAGATCCACATCAACAAAAATAGTCATGAATGGAGGAGAGAATATTAAAGCCTATAAAATTAAACAACCAAAAAAGAGTGAAAAAAATTTTGGGTCTTGTTTTGAGGTCAGTTTTAATGGAGAAGTTAAATATAAAGAAGAAGAGTATTGTAGTTGTTTTTTTTTTTTTTTTTTTTATAGTTTTTTTTTTTTTTTTTTT
>JAJOOE010016869.1:0-21604 GCA_036250405.1 Solanum raphanifolium
TTTTTTATTCCGCACTATTTTCATTATTGAATGCAATGAATGACTATGTGGCTCGTATAAGACCCCTTCGGGGTCGAATACGCCATGTTACGACTAGGGGGTACTCTCGGGTCGTGACACTCACAAATATCAACAACACACAAGATCAAATTCATCAAATAGAGGTAATCAAAGATCAAGTACTTTCCAACCACCAATAAAACACATAATCATCAAGAATGAAGGATGTCATGAGATGTAACGCAATATGACACCATGAAATGATATGCCTCAGAATACTAAGTACTATCTCAACCGTATATACATGATACTCCTCGAAAATACATTGAGAGTTCATGACCCATGGGGGACTCGCGAGGTCCATATACCGACAAAGATGATCTTCACGTGTTTGTGCGGATGATCTCAACGCACTATCATAAATCAAACAAATTTCGCACGGACGATCTTCACCGTTATGCCCCGAGCCTACACCCTGGACGTGGCCGGCACTCAGAGACCATTGCTGACCTCAAGCGAACCCTTGGCCTGGCTTACTTAACTCAGCGGAAGACTTCACTCAACAAAATAAACTCATATAATAGTTTAAATGATAACCTCTTAGCCAAATTGGCAACTTCTGTCTCCAAGCAAAGTATCTGCAAATACATAGATGAGAGAATCAAACCTACTGTCTGACTGTCTATAAAGCCTCTATAATACTGATATGTATGTTGGGACAGACCCCACAACATTCTAATAAAGAAAAACTAGGAAAGCGAATAAAAGAGTCCTCCGAAATGCAAAGAGGCTCACCACTGACTCTGGAGTGCTCGACTAGATCAACGGCGTGCTGGATGCTGATCCTGATTACCTGCGTCTGCATCATAATAAAATGCATGCCAACTGGCATCAGTACATTGAATGTAAGAGTATGCGAGTTGGAATGCTAAACAAGAACTTAAGCTTGAAAGGAGTAAGAAGGAACACTTACCTTGGCTATGTACAACTCATGAATAACTGAACTCAATATAGAGCAATAGGACACATGCAATATATATATAAAGCTTGTAAAACGGTGTAAACAACTTAGTTCGTTAAAGATAAGGCAATAACAAACTTAACTTTACTTATATATAAAGTAATATAACTTTTGTGGGAGATTCTCTAACCGACAACCACCACTCTGAGCCTAAGTGATGATACAACGTTTTACCTCACGTTGCCCAAGGATCATCATATACCTTGCCATGATATAGGACCTTACTTAACTTAGTGGATCCACTAGCTTAACTTACATGATCATCTAAAAAGTATGACCCGTTAAATCCCATGTTGGCTATATGGTTCTTATGAAGAGTTGAGTTAATATAAAATCGCGTCCCCGATTCGGTGCTCAATACTACTCCCAAAATATACTTTAGCTCATATGTGTTTTAAACACCTCTTTCTTTAGTTTGAGATAATTGCTCAAAGTTTTGCCCAAAGGCTCTCTTGGAATTGATGTTCCCCTTTTCTTGCTCAAATGTGTAAAAACATTTATAAACTCTTAGCGAATACTTAGTTCCCTTATAACCTTTGAGAAATGAACTCAACTTTTTACTCTTTGCTTAATTTGAAAACTGAGTCTTAAAACGAAGTTAAAACATTGTTAAAGACTTTTGAAATCTTTTAGAAACTGTGCTTTGACTTACTTCTTAACTTCTAGACTTGACTCTTAACTTCTTTGACTTTGATCTTAACTTTCCTTGAATTGGATTATGGATTCAAGGTTCATGATCTCATGTTTATGGATGATTTCATGATGTTTAGATATACCTTAGAGTGTTAGAATCAACTAGGAAGCATATGTAAATCACTTAGGAACAAGTACGAAAAGGTGGGGAACGAATGGGGAGAACTGGCGTCCCTGGCGCTCTGAGAGGCACAGGGCACCAGCCCTCAAACTTCAGAGGACCAACTGGGGTGCACTGGCTGGCGCGACGCCCCACCCCCTTCCCCAGGTTTTTTCACTATTTTCTTCTCCGTTTTTCATCTCTAAACCTTCATAACTTCCATAGTTGTTTCCCAAAACATTTAGGATCAAAAGTACTCTCAACTTACAACAGAACTAACTTGAAAATCCACCCGAAAATACGAATCAAATCAACAAGAAACTTCAATAACACAACCAATCAAGAACTTAACGACGTCCTTCAAGAACTTCACTTTTTAACATGTAAACAACCCAAAATCGCTGAATTGAAACAAATTGGTGTGTGGGTGAACTAACCCATCACTAAAAGATTTCACATACCTTAATAGGGATCGACAAATTCCACTTCAAACGCTTGACGTTCTTGGCGAAATCTTGGTTTTTCTCCCTTCTTTCTTCTTTTCTCTTTTCTCCAAGCCCTAAGCGTATTCTAATTTTCCAAAACTAAATTAAGTTCTGTTTTTACCCCAATAAATCCCAAAAAACGAATTAGGAAATTAATTAGAGAAAAGACTACATTGCCCTTTCCTAAATCCGGATTGGGACTTTCCTCAATCCAACAACCCAATTTCCGAAAGACATATCTCACTTATACGATGTCAAAATCGTGCAAACTCGGCGGCGTTGGAAAGATCTCTCCAAGGGATTTCCAACCATATCAAGAGCTGCTCCTAACTCATCCTGAACTAGGAGTTATGGCCGTTTGAAAATGGCCAAAACTCACTTTCTTAACTTACACAAAATTTCCAGATTTCCTTATTCTTTCCAAAAATTAATATTTTCATATTTTACACTCTTTATAGTCGTTTCTAGGTGCGAGATGTTACATCCACGTGCCCAAATTATAATTTTAACACTCACCATCCCCAGCACGGACAATCTCCACGTGCCCAACTTATACTCAATCTCATGTCAATGCATGTGCACAATATGATTTCAATAAAAGGGATGATGCATCTCAATCAAATATCAATATGATATGTAATCACCTCAGCTATCACCAGTATACGGGTTCAATAAAGAACACAATCACACATAATAAATCAAGTCAATAATATATCAGCTAATGCCCATATGCTTTGGCATTCTCGGATTCCAATCCGCATTCTATAGTAATAAATTTTCCATAACACCGGTACTCGTACCAATGCCCGTCACAAATAATTCTCAACACATCACACACAAACAATTAATCACATTGCCTTTTATTACCCCTTTTTCATTATTAGAATTAATCAATGTGGACAAGTCAATCCATCATCAAGTCTCATTACCTCCAAACACAAATTACAAGGAAATACACAAATTCCATACACTTAACAAGGGTTTAAAAATTCACTTGCCTCAAATAGTCAAACAATCACTTCGAGACTTGAGTCTTCCCTTTCGTTGAATTTCCAACTCAAAGCAATCTATTCACATTAATAATTGCAATAAGATTTCGAAACTAACCACACTCAGATTACTATAGGTCTAGCCTAGACCCAAAAACTCACTCAATTTATAATCAAGTTCTTAATCTTGGTGCCAATTAACATGTCAAATCTCATGTTTTCCAAATTTCAAGCCTAGGGTTAAGTTCCAATTTCTCCAAATATCATAAATATAATGGTATTCATATGATATCATGCACCTAATATTTAATTACATGTCTCAATATCTCAAAGCTTGAATCATATGTGATAATTATAAGAAGGAATTGGAGAAACGCTAGAAATCCAAATTTATGAACATCGCGATTTTGTTCAAGGAAAAACCAATCCAGAACGGTACATATTGATACAAGTTATATTCCTATAATTTATTCCCCAACAATTAAATATTCAATTATTGGCCTATAACTACCCTTTAATCAGTAGGTCATTATTAACCATAGCTTCAACTATCCATAATACATTCTGACCACATGTTGCAAAACATATACTGTATTCCAATTCCTTATCAGCTAACATATTAATAATATATATTAGTATGATATATTCTCATCAATTCAATCCTACAACACTTACCACTAATCCCCATAAACAATTATCGACAGCAGCAAGAACTTACCCTCAATTTAATAAGCCGACACGACACCAAGTCTCAAATTCAATTCTATTCACCCCAAATACATAATAATAGCAATAATAACAAGACTATCCATAATCATAGTACAAGATTTTGGTGTGGTGATGAATTACCTACAGCAAATTGGTGTCTTTGTGTTGTTGTCGCACCGTTCGTGGATTAGCGGTTACTACTTGTGTTATGCAAAATAGTAATAAACCTTTCTAATGTAATTCAGTTTTACACATGGATTTAGCCCATTAACCACCAATTAAAATTAATTATTTAAAAATCACCCATCCACTAAATAATCATAATTAACAAATAGCTCAAAACTTTCCAAACCAACTCCACCGATTTATTAAAATAATTGACTCATGCAATTATCAAAAGGGTTAAAAATGATAATTTATATGATAATATCCAAAAACGACTTTACAGGTCATTACAATCTGAATATATGCTTAACACCTTTCCAATGTCTTCTTGTTGGACATGAGCTGAATCTCGCCAATAAACTTACTGCGAAGAAAATATCTGGTCGGGTATTGTTGGCAAGGTACATTAATGCCCCAATAGCACTGAGATATGGAGTTTCATCACCAAGAAGCTCTTCATCCTTTTCTTGAGGTCGGAATGGATCTTTATTTATATCAAGAGATCTCACAACCATCGGGGTACTCAATGGGTGTGATTTATCCATGTAAAATCGCTTCAAAACCTTTCCAGTATATGTTGATTGATGGATAAATATTCCATTTTTCAAATGTTCAATCTAAAGGCCTAGGCAAAATTTTGTCTTACCAAGATCCTTCATTTCAAATTCTTTCTTCAAACACTCAATAACTTTTGAAAGCTCTTTAGTAGTTCCAATGATGTTCAAGTCATCAACATAAACATATATTATTACAAATTCTACAAGGACAAATAGGGTCATTCTTATACCCTTCTTTTAGCAAATATTCGCTAAGATGATTATACCACATTCGCCCTGATTGTTTCAATCCATGTAAGGATTTCTGAAGCTTTATTGAACAACTTTCTTTTGAATTTTTATATGCTTCAGGCACTTTTAGTGCTTCAGGGATTTTCATAAAAATATTGTGGTCTAGTGAGCCATACAAATAGGTTGTGACAACGTTCATTAGATGCATTTCAAGCTTTTCATGAAATGTCATATTTATCAGATACCTGAAGGTAATTGCATCTATCACAGGAAAATATGTCTCCTCATAGTCAATGTCAGGCCTTTGCGAAAATTCTTATGCCACAAGTTGTTATATCTTACGACTTTATCATTTTCATTGCGTTTTCGCACAAAAATCCACTTGTACCCAACTGGGTTGACACCTTCAGGCATTCGGACTATTGGTCCAAAAACTTCACATTTTTCAAGTGAAGTCAATTATGTTTGAATTGCTTCTTTCCATTTTGACCAATCATTTCTCTATCTACATTCATTGACAGATCTTTGTTCTAAATTCTCATCTTGTTGCATTATTTCAACTGCAACATTATAGGCAAAAATATTATCTATCACAATATTATTTTGATTCCACCTTTTTCTCGTCGAGACATAATTTATAGAGATTTCCTCATTCTCATTATTTTCAGGTACATGGACCTCCTCTTTGGTGTCATCATTTATTATGTCTCGGAGCTCTTCATGAGCAATTCCCTCCATATTATGATCATCTTGATCATTTATTCCTTTCCTTTTTTGAGGATTTTTATCCTTGGAACCAATTGGTATACCACGTTTTAAGCGTGGTCCAGATTCATTTGCCTTAACATTTTGTCCTATCGGGACATCAACTCGAACTTGAGCATTAACATATGGGATATATGATTTAGTAACTCGTGGAAGGTTAGTAAATGCATCCGGCAGTTGATTTGCAATATTCTGCAAATAAATTATCTTTTGAACTTCTTGCTCACATTGATTTGTTCGAGGGTCTAAATGAGACAGTGAAAGTGAATTCCAATCTATCTCATTTCCCAACTGCTTTTGTTCTCCCCATAATGTTGGGTATACTGATTCATCAAAATGACAATCAGCAAAACTTGCCGTAAATAAATCTCCAGTTCTAGGTTCCAAATATTATATAATAGAATGAGATTCATACCCAACATATATCCCCAACCTTCTTTGGGGACCCATTTGTTGACACCCAATTTTGGACCTTCACAATATAAATTAATCATCGAGCTTCTTATATTTCAAATGATTTGAAATAATTAGTTTTTATAAAGTTCAAAATATTTTGTATATAATTATGATTTTAAAAATATTTTGTATAAAATATTTTTAAAGTTATTTTTAATTAATATTATCATTTTTATAATTCTTAGATAATATATTTGTTTTACATAATTATGTATATAATTAGTATATCTTATGAATATTCGGAAATTGTCTCAAAAAAGATTTTATTTTCAATTAATTATAATAGTTTACATTTTTGAATTAATTAGTTTATAATTAAGTTGATTATTTTATTTCGTTAAGATTAAGAAGCTAATTAATTAATTTATATCAATTCGTTTTATTTAGTTTTTAGCTGAACCACCAACTAAACCCAATTTAGCTACGATTGCAATTCACGAGGCTATCTCTTAATTGCAAGCCTAACCAATTTTTACTCCTCTTTTAACCTTCTTTTAAGACCAAATCAGCCCAGCCCAACCCCAATTCTTTTTCCAGCAACAATAACCCAACAATACCAGACCCATTAATACAACGTACAATACCAAAGCGGTACCCGACCTACGCGTTCTTCTTCATTCCAGCGAAGAACAGCGAGACCCAGACGCGAATAAACCCAGAAATCGCGACTCAAATCGTAATCCAATCCAGACGCAGCCCATCGCGAGATCCAGCGACCCGAGTCCAGCAGCAGCGCGCGTCTCTCTCCTCTCGACATGTCCCGATCTCCGCGATTCAAGCGTCCTTGTTTCGAATCGGACGACCATGGTTCTCAATCCGTTGAGAATTGTACAAGTTTGGTACAAAATTCAAGTTGGCATATTCCTTATCCTTTAAGAAAAAATTTGAATTTCAAATTCAAAATCACCCAATTCTTCCCTCCCGATTTCCCCCTAAATCAGCCTTAATCTTCCTCTATTAAACCCCCTCCTTCATCATTGTTTAGGGTTGGAAAAAGTTAGGAGAAAAACTTAGAAAATATAAGGTTGGCTAGAAATAACTGATAAAAAAAAAAAGAATTATAAATGGGAACATACATTCAAAGAAGAGGGTAGAACGATTTAGAGTCTTAGTTTTACTGTTTGGTTTGTTCATTAGAACTTACGGTAGCTCTCGTGTGGTGGAGGAAACGTCGTCTCAAGTTCGTTTGTTGTAGTTCGCTGCCCGGAAAAAGGTATTGTTTCCTTCCTTGTAATTTTCTTCTCAGCTCTTCTTCCATTTCAAGATGATATTGACGATGTTCGAAATTGTTTTCTTCATGGTTGTTTGCTGTTAGTTTCTATTGAGTTAATGATGTTTCGATGTGATATATATGTTTCTATTCGATTCAATGATTTGGCCGAGTCAAAGTTTTGTAGGTTTGCATCTAATGTTGGTATTTCTTTGCTATTTTACTTGCGGGTCTTCTAATGATGCATCATTTTCTGTTTCTGTATGTCTGTTGTAAGCTTGTTAATTTAGGATGTTTTCTTGCCTCTCCTCTCCTCTAATAGCTTCTGTTAATCGAGTCTCATTTTAGGAAGATCGTAATCGACAGTTTGAACTCTAAATTCATTCTTGTTTAACTGATCAACCTCATCAAGATAGAGTTAGCATGAGTACACATTTTCTTTCATTAAAGTTATCCTGTAGCAGCACTTTCTTTACATAAAAGTGTACTTATTTTGGGTTAAAATGTGGCTGTCCGGTTATTTATTTTTTTTGTTTATAATTTTTAAATGCATGTCTTAGTGTAAAATTGTTCTAAAAAGTCATTGCGATGTCTTGTTATATTTTGCTGCAACTCTTCATTAATTGCCATGGATACAAATGTTTTGTTCTTTAAAGTAATTTGTTGGGAATTGTATCCCTCTAATCCCTTATGTACGGTTAAGTTATAGTCTAGGAGCCATATTTCCTTTAATTCACAGTTGGTTTGTTTGGTAAAGCGATAGCATTCTTCGTTCTATAAAGAATATATGAAAATTATTCATTAATGTCATGCCTTGTTCTGTTGAATCAGTATGTTCCATTTCTTTTTTTTAGGACATGATTTTTTCAAGTCTTAGTGCATATGTATGGACAGTTATCTATTTGTGCTCAAATTTCCGTTGTTTAATTTGATCAATAATTATATTTAAATCAATTTTCCTTTAGTCACTTACTAATTACTCTCTTTTTGTTTTCTGGCATGAACCCTTGAATGAGTCCATTGGACTCTTTCAATTTTTCCCGTGCATTTCATCTTGAGCTAAGGAGGCTCAATCTTTTACTTTTCGAGTCAAAATCGAAGTACAGGGCTGGAAAACAGAAAATGCAGGCCTCGGAGTAGAAAAAGAGGCTGGATACGCACGATATACATCAGTCGTATACGTTGTATATTGCATTAAAAATGGGCTAAAAGAGCCTTAAATTTTTAGTTTTTGTATTTTTGTAATTATTGGGCCAAAAACCCATTTATCATGATTATTAGTGTGTTAGTTTAGGACATGTACCAAGTGTTGGATCTTGGCCCCAAAAAACAGAAATCAAGCCCAAGTACTGGTCCAGACGGACAGAAAATCAGACTTGGGCCCAAAACTTTCTCTCTCTCTTTATTTTATCAGTTTTGTATTTGTTTAATTGTTTATTGTAGTCAATTCTAAGGTTTTCCAAATTCGATTTCCTCAAGAGATAGTCATTTCGAGATTTTCTAAAGATTAAATGATTTTACTTATTTTATTACTTAAGTTACTTTGAAATATTTTACTTAAATAACATCCCTTATACTATTTCTTTTTCCCTCTAAAGTTACTCTTGAGTTTCAAAATTGTTTATTTTCCCAACTTAATCAAGCATGTCTATATTTAGCCAAATAGTTAATTATCAGATAATCGCATGTTAGCGGGCATTTCAGGTGCTTTCAAATTCTTCCCGAAATGTTAATGTGAACCCTGAACCCCTTTTAAATATTTTCATTAGATTTACTGTTTTAATCTTTTGAAAAAAATCAGCTTTCTTAATTTTACTTTAAAAATTAAGTGGCGACTCTTAAAATCAGTCTAAATCCATTTCTAAATAAAACACCATCTTTGTGCGTTGTGGTGGAGCAATTGGAACAAATCACACAACCAAAAAATCTAAGATGGGAAATGTTTGGCTCCTGACCAAAAACCAATTGTAATGGGGAAATGTCATGATAACTGGTTGGCCTTATGCGCACAAGTGCCACTGCATGCAAAATAGCATGCCCCTAAATCGAAATAGGCAACTTTGTTCTCATCAACAATGGTCTAGCTATCAATTGAAGACGTTTAATCAATGAATCTGCTAAACCATTTTGAGTATGAACATGTGCAAAAGGATGTTCAACTGCTATTCTAATGGACAAACAATAATCATTAAATCCCTGAGATGTAAACTCACCAGCATTATCAAGACGAATTGTTTTTATTGCATAATTTGGAAATTGTGCTTTTAACCTAATTATTTGAGCCAACAACCTCGCAAAAACCATATTGCGAGTTGATAATAAGCACACATGAGACCATCTTGTAGATGCATTTATCAAGACCATAAAATATTTAAATGGTCCACACGCAGGGTGAATAGGCCCACATATATCACCCTGTATCCGTTCCAGAAATGCGGGAAATTCCACTCCAACCTTAGTCGTAGATGGTTTGGTAACCAACTAAGCAGCACAAGAGAATTACTTTGATTGAAGAACATTTTAGTTCTTCAAAGCATGCCCATGTGAATTCTCAATTATTCTGCGCATCATATTATAGCCGGGATGGCCCAACCGGTCATGCCAAATGATAAAATCATTAGAACCAGTAAACCTTTTGTTTACTATGGCATGTGATTCAACCGTACCAATATTTGTATGGCACAACGCAGAAGAAAGTGCAGACAATTTTTCATGCACAGTTTTCTTCTCCGCATTTATTGTAGTAATGTAAAGGTAGTCAACATTTCCTTCATTCGCAGTCTTAACATGATAGTCATTTTGGTGAATAACCTTGAAACTTAACAAGTTTCTATGAGACTTACTACAATACAATGCATTTTCAATTACCAATAATGTTCCTCCAGGTAGTAATAAGGCCGCTCTTCCAGAGCCCTCAATCAATTTTGTTCTACTGGATATTATATTAACATATGCCTTTTTCATTACCAAATGAGTGAAATATTTCTTTTCTCTTAGTATCGTATGAATTGTGACATTGTCCAGAAGGCACATATTTCTATTACTCATCTTGGATCCAACTGAAGACTGAGAAATTTTATTTATCTTCATAAAAATAAAATACATAATAAGAAGTACGAAACTTAATAAAACAAATCTTAAGCACATAAACTTTAATTAAGACATTAAAAATACATAAAAACATTATTCATTTCCTAGCTCAATTATCAATCTCAGTTGCGATCACCAAAGAAGTCCTCAGCTTCTAGATGAGTAATATCATCGAGCTTATCAAAAACATCATCTTTCAATGCTAAGTTTGCCTCAACATTCTCATCATATTGTTTAGAAGATTTTGCCTGAACATCATCTTTGAGAGTCAAATGTGACTCCACCCGAGCATTAGAAGAGGAAGCACCGCCTTTATTTCCTTTCCTTTTGAAGGAATTTTGATACAACTTAACAAAATACTTAGGTTCCCGACATTCATTTTTTCTAATGACCTTTAAGCGATGACAGTGTCCCCCTTTCCTTTAGAAGGATTATTTTGAGAACACATATTGTTCTCCCTTTTGTTATGACCACCACCTCGACGATTATTATATCGTCTTTTGCCATTGCCACACCCACGCGCATTATTATGGCTCTAATTATTTTGTCTTATTTCAGACTGACCATGTGCTTCTACCCCGTGTGCCTCTGGTAATGAAGCACTTCCAGCAGGACGGGGTTTATGTTTTTCATTAAAAGGTCATTATGTTATTCAGAGTATTTTTTAAAACTCTTTTCATAGTATTGCTATTGTAATATCATATTAGAGGCATGGAAAGTAGTTAGTGTCTTTTCCAACATGTCCTCATCTTTTATAACTTTCCTACATAATTTTAATTAGGAAGTGATTCTAAATACAACAGAGTTATATTCATTTACAGTCTTATAATCTTGAAACTGTAAGTTCATCCACTCATAACAAGCCATTGGCAATACAGTTGCCTTGAGGAAGTCACACCTCCCTTTCAAACCTATCCACAATTCAAGTGGATCTTTCACTGTTAAGTATTCAACCTTCAGGCTTTCATCAAGATGATGACGAAGGAAAATCATAGCTTTCGCTTTATCCTGACTTGATGCCTTATTTCCTTCGATTATACAATCACCAAGACTCTTAGCGGTAAGGTGAATTTCAGCATAAAGTACCCATGACAAATAGTTCTTTCCAGAAATGTCAAGTGCCACAAATTTAAGCTTTGACAAATTCGACATGATGAAAACTATCATAAAATAATTGAGTTAATATTATGATGTTGGTTTCTTTATATTAATAAATGATAAATTAATGTTCAAATGATAAAGTATAATATGATTATAAAATATATTATATGTTGTATGCATGCACATTGAATGTCTCAAAAACATATAAACTAATGACGTATTGAAACAGTATATTTAATATGTAATTTTAATTGTTCTACAATATTTATTATTAGTTTCAATAGATATTAACGCCAAATTTTTGTAAGAGTTTTAAGTCATATTTAATACATTAATATTCTTCTTTATGACACACCAATATACTTATCATAATGTACGAAAATACTTACGAGTTATTTTAACTAGCATGCTTTCATATTACTTAGTAATTAATTTAAAGTTATAAGTTAGTAGCATATAAATAACATAACAATATAAACCTGAAACGTATTGATTATTATGCCTAGTAAAGTATCATAATAATAGCTAAATCAAGTTATATATGCAGTAATTAAATTATCGATCAAAGATTTATGCAAGGCATATTAGAGGTGTTATAAACATATAAATGTATACCTGACTCTAAATGAAAATTGATTAACTTTTAGGAAAATAATAACAATCTCAAATTAAGCATGTCTCAATTGGTTAGAGACTCGTGCTGATAACGTGTTGTAAAATGAGAGCCAAACACAATAATACTAAACAAGAAAGGGAAGACAAATGCTAATAAGAAGTATAAAGTATTCTTTTATCTCTTTTTGTTGTTATTCACAAGGGTTAAGCATACCCTTTTATAGTTAGTAGAAATCACATGTTTACAATGTTAAGCAAATATGTTAGAAGCTCTTTAAGTGATACATTAAATGGGACATTACGTTAGGTGTAGATTGAAAAGAAACATCCACACATTGAATGGATTTGTAACAAAATTGTCTTTTTAAAGATTTATAATTCCAAATTTAGTTGCACTAATTGTATCGTTGAGGTGGTGCGGGAAATTATATAAATGGAAATAAAGATTCAATTGATATTTGTTGAGAGCAAAGATGCTTTGAGATAAGTCCATTGCACTTGACCTACTATATGATTAATTGAGGGTAAGACGATATAGATTCACATTCCATCGCACCAAAAGGATAAGACATCAGGCAAAAGTCTGGATGCACCATGATGAAAAATGTTTGAGGGTAAGAAGGTAGATTCAAGTTCTATCGCACCATGAGGGTAAGACATCAATTTGAATTTTGATGCACCATGATGATTATACTGTAACACCCCTTATCCAAAACAGACCAAAAATGCAGATTTTGAGAAGTTGCAGGTGCAACCCACGGTTGCCATCCATGGACCGTAGGTCAGATCACGGCTCGTGCTGGTGGTCCGTGGTTCACCACTGCAACCCCTCCCCAAACCCAGATTGCATGTTTAGTTTTGAGCTATCCATTATATACAGAAACTCAGTCATAATGTGTTAACCACTTAATCTATTAGGAGTAGCATAATACCAAGTTGGACTAGGGTTCAGCGTACCCATATAGTCCCAGAACTATGAGCCACGTAGGTGTAAGTCCCCTATATGGGCAATATCAGTTAGTGATCATGCCAGTCATGCCTCTAGACCTTTGGCCGGGTATAGTGGGTCCTCTTGATGGGGCGTATACATCAGACTCCACATTTAGCTCATGTGGGTTTATTGTCGGTTATTAGTAGTTCCCACAGTTCACTCAGATTCTATTGCATTGACCTCATTTACAGTACAGTCAGTATTCAGTTTCAGCATGTTATAAATTTGGTCATTGCATTCAGTTAACTCAGTACTCAACATCTATATCATATTCAGATTATTTCATTGCTTTATTGCTTTGTTCAGTTATATGTTATTTCAGCTTTACTCTATCCTGCATGCTCAGGTTCAGGTTCTCGTGATGTAGGTTCAGGTTCTCAGCATCTAGATCGCGCTTAGATTGGTTCCCGATCTCCAGTTCAGCAGAATCAGTGATGAGTCCTCATTCTCCGAGGACAATAGTCCTGACTTTCTTTTCAGTATTTTTAGTCCTTTAGTTTAAGTTTTGCTAGACTTAGCTAGGGCCTGTCCCAGCATTTCTAGTCAATTAGAGGATATTTTCGGACATAGTTAGATTCAGCTTAGTATTGAGTTATTATCTTCTTTGTATTAAAATCATCAGTTTTCATATATCTCAGTTATAGTATATGTGTATTCCCCATATTTTCATTTTATTTATGATTTAGCTTCCGCATCAGTTTATTATCTTTAGTATGCTCATGATCATGCCAGCAGGGTTAGCTTGGGATCACTTGTGGTCCTAGGTCCCGCGTCCGCGTCTTGGGGGTAGTATCGGGGTGTGACAAACTTGGTATCATATCAGAGCATTAGGTTTAAGAGTCATATGATGTCTGAAAAGCCGGACTAAGTAGAGTCATTTTCATGGGTGTAAAGTGCACCACATCAAATGAGAGGGAGGCTATGAAGTGTTTTAGGAAAACTTCATTTTCTTGATATTCTTATCATGCGTTGGTATGATTTCCTTTCTAATCCATCGTTATGTGCTTAAGATCATGCCTCCTCGTAAAGCTTACGCAAGGAATGCTAACGCATGCAATACTAATGCAGTTCCTCCAGTCCTAGACCTTGAGGTTTCGAACGCAGAGTTTTGGAATACGATTCAGTTTTTGGCTCAGAGTATGACCAACCAGAACAATCGACAGGTTCCAGTTCTTACTAATAGTACTGGTGGATCAATGGCATCTAGAGTTCTAGATTTTGTTAGGATGAATCCGCCTGAGTTTTTAGGGTCACAAATTGGTGAGGACATACAGAACTTCATTGATAATGTTAAGAAAATCTTTGGCGTGACGCAAGTGACTGGTAATGGTAGGGTTGAGTTGGCATCCTACCAGCTTAGGGATGTGGCACACATATGGTTCACTCAGTGGAAAGACAACATGGGCTACTTTGTCTTTTTTAAGTCTCTTTATAGTAGTAATGTTATGTGTTAGTCCAGAAACTCACCCAGAACCTTTCTCAGTCTCTACTCCAGTCGGTGACCCAGTTATAGCTAGATGGGTATACAGAAATTGCCATGTCACAGTCTCTCAGAAAGTCACCTCAACAAATCTTGTAGAGTTAGAAATGGTAGACTTCGATGTTATTCTAGGCATGGATTGGTTACATTCATGTTATGCCTCAGTCGATTGTAGAACTAGGATTGTTCGTTTTCAGTTTCCAAATTAACCAATCTTAGAATGGAAGGGCAGTAGCTTAGCGCCTATGGGTCGATTCATTTCTTACCTTAAGGCCAGAAAGATGATCTCTAAGGGTTGTCTCTATCTTCTAGTTTGGGTTAAGGATTCAAGTTCCGAATCCCCAACTCTTGAGTCAGTCCTTGTAGTCAATCAGTTTCCAGAAGTGTTTCCAGATGATCTTCCCGGAGTTCCTCCCAAAAGTGAAATCGACTTTGGAATTGATCTCCTTCCAGATACCCAGTCTATCTCTATTCCTCTTTATAGAATGGCTCCAGTTGGGCTTAAGAAATTAAAATAACAGTTGAAAGACCTTCTAGATACGGGCTTATTCAGACCTAGTATTTCGCCATGGGGTGCACCAGTGTGGTTCGTACAGAAGAAAGATGGTTCTCTCAGAATATGCATTGACTATAGGCAATTGAACAAGCTCACAATCAAGAATAAGTATCCCATCCCCAGGATTGATGACTTGTTTGACCAACTTTAGGGTGCTAGTCATTTCCCAAAGATAGACCTCAGATCGGGTTATCATCAGCTTAAAGTCAGAGATAGTGACATTCCGAAGACAGCCTTCAGAACTCAGTATGTTCATTAGGAATTTGTAGTAATGTCATTTGGACTAACCAATGCTCCTGCAGCTTTCATGGACTTGATGAACAGAGTGTTCAAGCAGTATTTGGACTTGTTCGTTATCGTCTTTATTGATGATATCCTCGTTTACTCTAGGAATGAGGAAGAACATGCGAGTCATTTGAGGCTTGTCCTGCAAACTTTCAAGGATCGCCAGTTATTCACAAAATTTAACAAGTGCGAGTTTTGGTTACAATCAGTTGCTTTCCTTGGATATATAACTCATGACCTCGAGCTTGCAGCAGTGGTGTTTGCACTCAAGATTTGGAGACACTACTTGTATGGTGTTCATATATGAGCGTGCATTACCATCCTAGTAAGGCGAATATAGTAGCAGATGCTCTTAGCAGACTATCAATGGGTAGTGTAGCACATGTTGACGAAGAAAGAAAATAGCTAGTGAAGGAAGTTCACAGGCTCGCTCGCTTGGGATTTGCCTTATGAGCATATAAGATAATGGTGTAACAGTTCAGAATAGGTCAGAATCTTCATTGGTAGCGGAGGTTAAGGAAAAGCAAGACAATGATCCAATCTTGCTTCAACTTAAGGGTGCAGTCCACCAACAGAGAGTTGAGGTTTTCTCCCAAGGAGGAGATGGTGTGCTTCGCTATCAGGGTCGATTATGTGTTCCTTAGGTGGATGAGTAGGTGAAGCAACCTTAATAGGACCAGATTCAGTCCTTGATGCCATGGAGAAAGTGCAACTCATTAGAGATAAACTTAACACTACCCAGAGTCGCCAGAAGTCTTATTCAGATGTGAGAAGAAGGGAACTAGAGTTCCAAGTTGATGATTGGGTTTTCTTGAAAGTGTCACCTATGAAGGGGGTGATGAGATTTGCCAAGAAAGGGAAGCTCAGTCCCAGATATGTAGGCCCTTACCGAATCTTGTGAAGGATTGGTAAAGTGGCTTATGAGTTAGAGTTTCCAGCAGATTTAGCAGTAGTGCATCTAGTCTTTCACATTTCACTTTTGAAAAAGTGTGTGGGTGATCCAGCATCCGTAGTGCCCTTAGAGACTGTGGCTATAAAAGATAGCCTTTCTTATGATGATGTACCAGTTGAGATTCTCAATCATCAGGTTAGAAGGTTGAGAGACAAAGACGTCGCTTCAGTCAAGGTTTTATGGAGGAGTCAGTCCGTAGATGGAGCTACTTGGGAAGCAGAAGCAACCATGAAGTCCAAGTATCCTCACCTCTTTCCTTCCGATTCCATTCCAGCTTGAGGTAATAGTTCCTTTTCCATTTTTCAGTCATTTATGCGTAAATTCAATCTTAGAATCATGTTCCTTCAGTTTGTACTTGCATTTTCAGCATATTTGTCATGACCCAAATTCACAAGTCGTGATGACACCTATGTTCCCAACCAATAGGTAAGCCAACCCAACATATTTACCAATTTTAATTAACTAATAAGGTAAAAAGGTAAACAACGACTAAAAAATCCAACACTAAGTTCTAAATAAATATGAAATGCGGAAGCTAAAATACTACCCAAGAATTGGTGTCCTAAGTACAAGAGCCTCTAAATATGATGCAAGTCTGAAACTAAATGACAAATCCAAACATAAGGGATATTCTGATTGAATACTAAAATAACATAATAAATAAAAGGTAGAGGGAGGTGTGGGCAACGGAACAGCCAAGCAACTCACTACAACTCCAAGATACTCCAAGATCGGACTCAAAAAGCTCCACGAGATGTGCTCGTACTCGGAATCAAATCTGCACCACAAAAGAGTGCAACAAGTGTAGTATGAGTACGAAACCACGTGTACCCAGTATATCTCATAGACCGACAACGAAGAAGTAGGGACAGGAGTTTGAATAATAAAATAAGTCTTTTACTTATACAAGTCTATAGTACGCTTACTAGTCGAGTTTCATCAAAATAAGGATAATCAAACTTCACATAATGTACAACCACCAATAAAGCACGTAATCAACAATAATAAATGATGTAATGAGATGCAGTGCAATGTGACACCATGAAATGATATGCCTCAGAATGCCAAGTACTCTTTTAACCGTATATACATGATACTACTCGGAAATACATCGAGTGTTCATGACCCATGGGGGACTCGCGAGGTCCATATACCGACACAAACGATCTCCACGTGTCTGTGCGGACAATCTCAACGCACTATCATAAAATCAAATAATTTCTGCACGGACGGTCTTTACATGCCCAAAATATAATCTTAACATCTCACCATCCCCAGCACGAACGATCTCCACGTGCCCAACTTATACTCAATCTCATGTCAATGCATGTGCACAACATAATCTCACATAAAGGGGATGATGATGCATCTCAATCAATCAAATATCAGCATAATACATAACCACCTCAACCATCACAAGTATACAAGTTCAAATAAGAACACAATCACACAAAATAATCAGTCAATAATATATCAGCGAATGCCCGTATGTTTTGACATTCTCGGATTAAAATCCGCATTCTATAGTAATAAACTTCCCCTTTATAACACCGGTACTCGTACCAATGCCCGTCACATCATTGGTACGAGACCCCCATCCTTCGCCCTTACCCATTGTCTATTCCATTTTTTTAATCTTTAAATTAGGAAAACGTCCTCCAACGAAGTCTAAAAGTTTTAACATACCTTGAATGCCGAACACGTGCCACAAATCCTCAAGATTTTTCCTTCCCCTTTCGCAAAGCTTCAGACGTTCCCAATCTACCAATTATGAAAATATCTGTAAGCATGCGAGTTCATAGAAACCCATATTATTATATGTCTATCCTAGACCCAAAACTCACTCATATCTCTAATCAAGCTCCTAAATATTACCTAAAGATTCCCCCTCCATCCTAATAATTCCAGCAAAGGCATAATGTTGCAGCCTTTCAATTTTCCAATTTGGAACCATCTTCTATTTCCTAATACCAATCTAATTGATAACAATATAATACTAATAATTAACCGTCACAGACGTTGACCAATTACTTCTTATCACGCCATCCTCATTTAGTCTATAATTAATATAAATTACTAATAATGCTATTAAATTATAATATGTCAATAATCATATTTGCTAAATTTCAAGCCTAGTGTTAAGCCTCAATCCCTCTAAGTATCTCAAATTCAATGCTAATTATATAATATACATCTAATAATTTATTACCTATCTCAATATATTAAAACTAGATTTACCATACGACAAATAATTAATAACAATTGAATTTAACCACTGGTTACAAAACCAGTGGCGACCCTCAGAAACAAAAGGGTTTCGCCCTCCATTAATGCACCTCAATATGACCCCCCAAATGTTTTCCCTGAACCTCATTAATTACAACAATTATACTACTATTATTAACAATGAACAATAGGTCTCAATCACGAAGAAGACAAACAGAATTATCTCCTACGACTATATTCCAATTAACAAACATCTATCCCTGCCACTTTTGCACCATACTATCCCACTAAATCTTAAGAAAAACATAATATCTTTATTATAAAAATTCAATAACACAATTTGGTTGAAAGTTTCACCTGAAATACATGATTCAGGAGTAACTCTTCAGCCCGCACCATCGATGCTCGTTTATATTTTATTTCTCCAGTTATGATACAATACTCGTTTAATCCCTCTAACTTAATTCAATACATGGCCAAGTGGTAACAATTAATTATGAATGTGACCCACTAACTATTCAATTATAATACTCATTTAACAAAAAATCATCAACTAGATACTCATAGTTACCGAATAGTTTAAAATACTCCTTTAATTTTTCCAAAAATAGTCAGAATAGTCCTAGTTCTCAAAACGACCTAGCGGGTCGTTACAGTATTTGCATGTTCTTAGAACTCAGTTCAGTCATAAATTCAGTTCTCAGTGTTTAGTGGTAGGGATTGCAGACCGCTCCCTCTATTTCAGCTAGTTTAGTCTTCATTCGAGGACGAATGATCCCAAGGGGGAGATAATGTAACACCTCGTATCTGAAACAGACCAAAAATACAGATTTTGAGAAGTTGCAAGTGCAACCCACAGTTGCCATCCACGGACCGTACGTCAGACCACGGCCCGTGCTAGTGGTTCGTGGTTCACCACTGCAACCCCTCCCCAAACCCAGCTCAGAAAATCGGCTAAGTCTCGACTCACGGACAGACCCACGGTCTGTAGATCAGACCACGGTCTGTGGTATGTGTCCGTGGATCGAGACCCCCTTTACCCAGCCAGTGACGCAAACGACGGCGGATCAGCACGGACCGTCGTTCGATCCACGGTCCGTAGGTCTGACCATAGGTGAGGGTCAGCAACCAGTTAGAGGAAAATTGTTGATTGGGTCAACTTCAAATGGTCATAACTCTTAGCACAAAAGGAATTATGTATCTCACGACCTATGATATGATAGATAATTGAATCCTCTTTCCAAAGCCACCGAGTTTGCTAAAATCCAACTTCCGAGTAAAAGGTTATGCTCGTTTTAGTGAAGCCATGTCGAGCAGACTTGACCTACGACCCCAATCTACGAACCATAGATTGACCTACGGCCCATAGGTCCCATCCGTTGATCACTCCGACAACAATTAAGTCAGGGGTCTTTTGGTCTTTTCCTATTTCATTGGACCCCTAAGCTACGTTGTTTATACCCTAAATTATGAGGTTTTAATCAGTTTAAGCCTAGAAACATAACTAGAACTTATCTAAGTCAAATAATTCACCAAAACTTAGAGAAATTAGAACGTAAGAGGAGAAAGAAGTCAAGAACCCTAGTTCAAGAACGCAACAAGGTTCCATCAGTTCCAACCTCGAAATCGAAAGATATCTCCGTGAAATTCATCACCAGGTATGTGGGATTTCACTAGTGGGTTCCTTTCACCCATTAGGTCCCTAGAATTCAATCAATTTCTTAATTCTCTTACTATGAACAGACTTAGGGTTTCTAGAATTTCAGCAGATTATCATGAATTACTTATGAATAAGTCCCAAATCAGATTATCATGTTTGTACTCAGTTTATTGCATGAATTTCAGAACTCTAGCTATGTATTTATCTAGTTCTTGAATTACACATGCTATGTCAGATATTTCAGTCATAATGTATTCAGTTATACATTCCTCAATTTATGAATGCATCATTATCAGATTAATTGTTGTATTCTCAGATTGCATGTTCAGTTTTGAGCTATCCATTATATACGGAAACTCAGTCATAATGTGTTAACCACTTAATCTATTGGAGTAGCATAATACCGAGTTGCACTAGGGTTCAGCGTACCCATATAGTCCCAGAACTACGAGCCACGTAGGTGTAAGTCCCCTCTGTAGGCAATATCAGTTAGTGATCACGCCAGTCATGCCTATATACCTTTGGTCGGGTGTATTAGGTCCTCTCGATGAGGCGTATACATCGGACTCCATATTTAGCTCATGTGATTTTATTGTCGATTATTAGTACTACCACAGTTCACACAGATTCTATTGTATTGACCTCATTTACAGTATGGTCAGTATTCAGTTTCAGCATGTTATAAATTTGGTCATTGCATTCAGTTAACTCAGTATTCAGCATCTATATCATGTTCAGATTATTTCATTACTTTATTGCTTTGTTCAGTTATATGTTATTTCAGCTTTACTCTATCCTGCATGCTCAGTACCTTTCAAGTACTGACGCATGCGTGCGCTACATCTTCTCATGATGTAGGTTTAGGTTCTCAGCATCCAGATCATGCTTAGATCGGTTCTCAATCTTCAGTTCAGCAGAATCAGTGGTGAGTTGTCATTCTCCGAGGACAATAGTCATGAGTAGAGCTGTCAATATGGGCTAGCCCACCCCATCCGGGCTAACCCATACATGCTTTGACATTTTACGGGCCAGGCCAGGCTAGCCTATTTTTTGTGTGGGCCAGAAAACAGTCGGCCCAACCCACAAGTACGTGGGCTACAGGCTTGCTGGGCCAGCCCACATTTTTAAAAGTTATATATTTTTTTATAATTATTAAATTAAATTATAAAATATAATTTAAAAATATTATCATAAATATCAACAAAACAATATTACATGGTGTTAATGTTACTACTTGTTAATCAAATCCACAAATAAAATTATCTTTA
>JAJOOE010016870.1:0-28625 GCA_036250405.1 Solanum raphanifolium
ATAGAGCTAGATACCTAGTGAAGTACTAAGCAGTTTTGTTGGACAAGGTCTTAGGTAATCAGACCCTTTAGGAAGCTTCATCATACATGAGATTGAGATACCTTTTGCTCAGTTAGGTGTCCATCAGCTGATTATTACTAGTACACTTGAGGATACCACTAATCTGATCAGGTAATCTTAGCTATATACTAGTTTCCCCTTAATTTGGTTCAGACATTTTCTGGATATTTCTTTAAATATAGCATTTGTTGCCGTCTTATAGTTTTTTACCATTGCTCATATGCTTTTTCAAGAGAAGGTATATTGATATTCACCTCATTTTGCTACTGGACTTACAATTTTCCTCTGACAGAACAATCTGGAGGATATTTTCAGTCTACTAAGATTTTTGAGAGTCGAACCATGGGGAAGCTGGGCATGGTAAGATGTGGATCCCTTGCATATAACCTTCAAACCTGTTTGTCTTCATGAAGCTTATCAGACACTGTGGTGGGGTACTCTTAATTCTTTGAATGAATATATAATTATGTTTCTAAAATGTCATAGATGGGTGTTGAATTGTTGATGACTGATGCTATTTCTAAGATTCTCTACCTTTCTGTACACTGGGTATGTTGTTGTTGAGTACACCTTGCATTAGATAGGAGGCTGTAGAAAGTGTAGGCTGTAGCATATACCTTTTATTGTGACTTTGCAGTTTGCCCCCATCTGTCAAATGATCTACAGCAGCTTGATTTTTCATTCATATGGTCTTGTTATCAGATTAAGATTTGAAAATGACTATTAAATGACCCCGTTCTGAGTTAATTACCCATTGATGTGACTTCAACTAAAACCTCACTAATCTTGCTGGCATCAGTCTTGATCCTTACCATTTTGGTATGAGGAGATTGGTTGTGGTGCTGCTACAAGGGCTGTTCCTTTTTGTATTTAGGGAAATATGAAGCTAAGTTCTGTGTGAGAGTTATTTTCACAGTTGATTGAGTTTTCTCATGTTACTGTAAATGACATTCAACCTGTTGTCTGCTTGATCATATTTAGGTGGAACAAGCTTATTCAGAAACCTTTTGAGGAGGGAGATGAGAGGGGGCTAAAGTTGGTTCAATCAATATTAAGTCTGATTATGTTGAGAAGAACAAAGTCTAGTACAGATAGAGAAGGAAGGTTGGAATTATCCCTGGGATTCACTTATCTTATTTCTTTGTTGTCTTCGTTTGTTTGGTTTTGTTTGTAATGGTTAGTTTTAGGTTTATTGAAATGTTATATTGCTTCTGGTATTATTACATCGCAGACCAATTTTAGTTCTACCACCAGCAGATATTCAAGTGATATATTGTGAACTTACAGAAGCAGAGCGCGACTTCTATGATGCTTTGTATAAAAGATCCAAGGTTTTACCAACATTGATCACTCTGTCCATGAAATATTTTATCCTTAGATACCCTTTGCACCTTTATTTCCTTTACAATAGTTCTATATCTCCAATATCAGGTGAAGTTTGATCAGTTTGTTGAGCAAGGACGGGTTCTCCACAACTATGCTTCTATATTGGAGTTGCTTTTACGACTTCGTCAATGCTGTGACCATCCGTTTCTTGTCATGAGGTTTTGACTTTTATTTATGCGCTTATCTATTTTTTTGGTTTGTTAATCTGTGGTTTCTTCTTGTCTAAACGAACTTATACTCCAAAAAAATTCTTGTGTAACGTTCCAACAGGCACTTATTTATTCTGTGTTGATGAGTTCAATCTTTGTTTGGTGTTCAATTTTTTTCTGAATGTATGTGATTCTCATTAGTCCCTCTGTCCCTAATAGATATTCCTATTTCTCATTATTGTCAACTTGACCAATTTTTGTAATTCAGTTAGACCGATTAATTCACATTATAAACTTGGATTCAAATAGTCTTTTTGCTAAGGAAATCTAAAAAAATGGAAATAAATTGAAATTTATCTTCTTGGTTTGATAATCAATAGAGTTCAGAATCATTTTCTTTTTGTTATGATTTATGAATATTACATGTGAATTTGAAGCAACTATGTAAAGTAAAGTACTAGTACTAAGTTGCATATCTTAGTCAAGGAACATTTCAGACTATAGGAGGGTGATATAGGACATAGACAAAAGGAAGTGTTTGATTTATGCGATTTTTTCTGAACTTCAAGCTGTGTGCTAGCTCTTGGATTAGCACATGTTCCATCTGTTCCATATGGAAATTAAGAAAAGTAAGTTGCATGCTTATTCGTTGCTTGAAGAACATTTTTTGAGTTTGGACAGAGGAGGTTGTGAACATAATAACATTGCGATGCTTTGGATTATGGGAGGCTTAAGTCATCTCCGGCCACCTAAAGTTGTCCGCATAATTCACTTAGACACTTCAACTTATCCCTGTGCCAATTGAACACCTTATTTGTTCAAAAGTCATTCCTATTAGACACAAAATGCTGACATGGCAAAAAACGTGTGCTTCACTTTCTTTGAGCGCGTTAAGTTATCAAAAAGTAATATTTTTTCTTTTTTTTCCCTTAACTTATGCACCTGAATTAATAAAAAAGAAAAAAATTAATTAACAAAAAAAAAAAGGAGCAGTCGTCTTCTTCCCCATCCCTGCATCTATTATTCCACCATTTTCATCATTTTTCTTACACACATGCGCACACCCCACTCCCTCCACTCCCTCCACCTCTCTCTTTCTCTCACCCTCTGCCATTCTTCTTTTTATTTCCCTTTTTTATGTTAATTTACGTCTCAAATATCTCGATGAAGCTCAATTTATTACATGAAAAAATATGAGTTGATTTTTTTTGGGAAAAAGTTTGTTGTTTTTTTTCAATTCTAATAAATAGTTACTAATGGATAGAAGATGAAGGCAATGAGTAAAAGATATTCATGCTATCGAAATGAAAGAGAATAAGTATTTAGCTTGAGTGGATAGCAATGGTGTATTTTGTACTGCCGACGCCAACGAAAGAGAAGAAAGAGGTAGAGCGATGGTTTGCTGGCGTCGCCGATATTGGCTCCGGCTCCGGTGGAAGGGGAAACCAGAATTGGGTCTATCGAAGAAGAAGGGAACGGGGGGGGGGGGGTAATTAAAAAAAACTTTTAAATTTTTTAAAATACTTTTTGGATTATTTAAATAGAGCTTTTAAAAAAATTGAATACAATACCACGTGTCATCATTTTATTGGTAAATCGATTTTGTATTCACGTTTGAGATGCACACATTTTTATTTTTCAACTGTTTGTCAGTTTATGTTAAATAGGTAAAAATTTCTTAAGGTTAGAGTGTTCAATAAGTACAAGCCTTAGTTGAGGTGTCTAAATGAATTATGCGGACAACTTTAAGGGGCCACAGATGACTTGAGCCATTATGGGAGGATCTTTCTGACTTCTATCTGTTTCTTCTTTTGTTGCTTTCTCAGTTTGTTCTGGTTTTGTGAGTCGTGCTTCCATTCTAACTTTTGATTGGAGTGAAAATGGAAGCACTTCTTTTTGCTTCTTTGTTGAAAGAAAAGCAAGGTGAATCTTTCAAAAACTTTGCAATTGTGAATCCAAGATACTTCTATGAAGTAAAT
Organism: Solanum raphanifolium; assembly: GCA_036250405.1. Lineage (NCBI taxonomy): Eukaryota > Viridiplantae > Streptophyta > Magnoliopsida > Solanales > Solanaceae > Solanum > Solanum raphanifolium. The sequence goes on from JAJOOE010016870.1 coordinate 3,575, forward strand.
ACAGTGTCCAGAAAGGTTATGGACTCTAGTTTTTCTAGAAAGTGATCATTGTTTTTCTTGTAAGTGCTATTTCGGATTGTTTATTTTTTTCTTTCAAGTAGTCCGTTAGCATCTTTATTTGTTTAGGCATCATCCTTGACTTATAATACACTGGCAGGTGTAATTGTTTTTGCAGATCTTTTGGATTGTTTACATAGCTTGCTTCTGTGTCTAGACTGTGGACTCAGCTGGAGTACCTGATAGCTAATAATTACAAAATATTATCTATTAAGTAATATTTGCTGATGTGGTTTATTTTTGACCAGTCGAGGTGATACTCAAGAATTCTCTGATCTAAATAAGCTCGCTAAACGTTTCCTTAAGGGTGGTAAGGAGACTGGAGAAGGCAAGGATGTCCCTTCACGTGCTTATATTCAGGAGGTTGTGGAAGAATTGCGGAATGGAGAACTGGGTGAATGCCCTATTTGTCTTGAAGCTTTTGAAGATGCGGTGTTGACTCCATGTGCTCATAGGTTATGTCGAGAGTGTCTCTTGGCAAGCTGGCGAAGTTCTAATTCAGGCCTCTGTCCTGTTTGTAGGTATTTTCCTACTAGTGTTTACTAAAGAACATGACTCTATAAGATGAGATCAACTGCATATTTTGACATTATATAAATTCGACTTCTGCAGAAACACTGTCAGTAGGCAGGAGCTTATAACAGCCCCGTCAGACAACCGCTTTCAGGTTGATGTTGAAAAGAATTGGGTGGAGTCATCAAAAGTATCAGCCTTGTTGCTTGAATTAAAACGTCTTCATTCTGTTGGCTCCAAAAGCATTGTTTTTAGTCAGTGGACTGCCTTCTTAGATCTACTGCAGATTCCTCTTTCTCGGTACCACCACATTTCTGTTCATGTTAGAATCTGAAGAACTTATAAGCTTTTTAAACTGTGTTTTGCAACTTCTTTGTCTTTTAAGGTAACTTTACAATAAGAAACTCCATGGACCATGAACATCATGGTATTATCTATAGCAAACTAATTAATTGTAGTAGTCTTGGTATGCATGCTTATAAGGATACTGAAACTGAGAAAGATTTCCAGTGTTGCAAATTCTTGGATATTTTCTTTATTTAGGTGATGATTCTTTTCCCACCATTTGTTGAAACACTCCTGTTAAACATTTGAAGTTCAATTGATTTGTCAATTGCCTTTTGTAAGTCTTTTTCATATTTTGCATGCTTTATTTTTGAGTTAATTTATTTTTTTACATCCTTACTTGTGCAGTAGTAGTATTCCATTTGTTCGCCTTGATGGGACGTTAAACCAACAACAACGTGAGAAAGTAATAAAGAAGTTCTCAGAAGAGGATGACATATCGGTTTGTCATCGTTGCTGCCTCTTTGGTTATAATATTTGTATTAATTAGTTATGTTGCCATAATCAATTTGAATATTGTGTAGGTGTTGCTAATGTCATTGAAGGCTGGTGGCGTTGGGATAAACCTGACGGCTGCATCTAATGCTTTTGTCATGGTACTTGTCTCCTTGTGGCTTTAGATGTTGTGCTGTCCTTTCTTTACAAAGAACTTTGATGGCCCCATGATGTGTATTGTTTGTATGCATCTATTTTTCTGCGATTCTATTGTCGTCAAATATATACAGTTTTCATCTTTGCCTACTATCTCTAGGATCCTTGGTGGAATCCAGCTGTTGAGGAACAAGCGGTCATGCGTGTTCATCGTATTGGACAAACTAAGCAAGTAATGATCAAACGATTCATTGTGAAGGTATGCTAAACACCTTTCTCCTTAACTAGGACTTGTTAATTGGATCACCACGTAACAATATCACCTTCTTTGAGAAATACTTTACCTGAAATCATATGTATGCTCTACTGCACCTTGAGTGCTTAACCATGTTCATAAAGTCATCGAACCCTTGCATGCATATTTTGCTGCTGGCAGGGTTCAGTAGAGGAAAGAATGGAGGCAGTCCAAGCTAGGAAGCAACGGATGATTTCTGGTGCTTTGACCGACCAAGAAGTTCGGACTGCAAGAATTGAGGAACTCAAGATGCTTTTCGCATAGAAAATAGACAACTAATTATGCCAAAAATGTTGCCTCTGGCTCCTCAGATTGTAGATTCACAAACAACATATCAGATCATTTAATTTCATTCTGCTGCTGACACACTGGCTTATTTTGGAGGCCTCAAGAATCTCGAGTGTTGAAAAGTGATCGTTCCATTGGTTACAACTGATTTAATTTTCTGAGGAAGCTACAGCTACATTGCTATCAGTGTTCCAATTTTTCGCTGAAGCAGATTCCAGGAGCGCGAATGTAAACTAGCATTCGGGGATGTGTATTTCTACTTCACTGTTGTAAAAATATATCCTGGCTTCACCAGCATTATCAAAATTTAGTACTTCTAAAAACATTTTTGGTAGCTTAAACAAATTTGTAAGTAATAAATAATTTTGTCAATGTAGCTTGCAAGCTGCAGAAAGTCATATGTAAAATTTATATCCTTTTCCCAATCAACAAAACTTGTATGCAGATTATTTGTAACTTAAATTTTGAAGTGTAATTTGAAATCAGTGATTATAAATCCTCTATAAATGATACATCCACCCCTATTTCTATACGGGTACTAAATGTATGTTGTTTTAGTATAAAAAATTTATCATTGACAATATTCCGAACATATAATGTTCGTTTGCTTAAACATTTGCGAATAATCGATATGTTTTAGCATCAAGACTAATTTGTCTAACAGCAGCAACTGCTGCTATGACTCCTAAGACAGAAAAAAACACTGCTATTGTCATGTTAAGCCAATAGATTGGCTTCTTCTTTGATGGTTTGAATGTCAAATTGAAGAAAATCACAGGCAACACAAAGTCAAGAGGCAAGAAACCAAATGCCCCGATTACTGCATTGATGTCTCCGAAAAATGGAAGCATTGCTGCGATTGTAGTCGATATGATGACTGAAATTGATCGAGAAATTAGACGTGGGATCACATTTCGAGTTGAAAATTCACTGCTCTTAGCATCTGCAAATGTCCTTTCGAGTACTTCGTTTGTTGGTTGCAAGTATACCTGCAAAATACAGACCAAATTAGTTGTAATCGTGCTAGTGTATAGTAAATGTATAATGTATTCAAACGGATTATAAACTTATATATGTCGATAGTGTAAATAGTTTATGCAAGTTTGTATAATATAACCTATTGTAGTAGATTGTTTTGTAAAACTAATTTCATTTGTTAAGAAAATGAATTTTGAATTTGACTCAATTTATAAAGCTAGTTCATGAGGTAAAAATTGTCACGACCATATAACGAGAAAATACTATAATTCCTCAACAAACGTGGGACTTTGTAAGATTCCCGCATGTTCGGAACGATGAAATAGTGTTCGCTAGCTACTTTTCCGTCACGTCGTTAAAAAAATAGCCATCATAATGGTCAATGGAGTTTCAATTTCATATGTATAGCTCTTGGACAAACATTCACCTGTGAAATTTAAAACTCCACCACAATGACTATTTTTTCAATTCAAGAGATGGAAAAGTGGCTATTTGTGAAATTTACCCCGTTCTATACTGGACATGCAGTACGTGGTCAAATGTGGGGCTTTGTAAGACTCCCGCACGTTCAGGATGATGAAATATTGTTCGCTAGCTACTTTTCAGTTATGTCTTTAAAAAATAGCCATACTGGAGTTTCAATTTCACATGTGTATAGTGACAAACATTCACATGTGAAATTTAAAACTCAGTGACAATGACTATTTTTTCAATTTCAAAGACTGAAAAGTGGCTATTTGTGAAATTTCAACCCGTTTTATACTGGACATCTGATACGTGGATAATAACAAAGCAATATAATGTATAACATACCACAGCAACAGCAGACAATTGAAGAATTGTGAAGATGTTGGTTATGAAGATAAATGATTTTGGGACTAAATTGTGGCCATTTTGTGTAAAGTTGCTTAGAATGAGGCCCTCAGCTTGGTTACCAAAGGCCCAATATCCAGAAATAGCCACACTGAAGAAAGTTGTTGAAAGCACTGCATAACAAATGCAAAGCCCTTTGAACATTTTTCCTTTCACCGGAGGCGCTATCGTTGCCTGTAATAATCATATTAAGATCGTCAAATATCGTCTATAAAAATATAATTCATACAACTCGTCTAGATTGGTACATAGTTAGATATGTATATATATATTGGTAAGACTCGATAAGAAAAAAAAAACAAATTATGAACTAGGAGTGATAAAAGGTCGAGTCAGATTAGATATGATCAAGTCAAAAAATCTTTTAAATAAAAATAGATAAAATATTTGGTTCGTTCATGTTTAACACGGGTAAAAAGATCGAGTTAACTGATAGATAATATGGATATTCCTATTATTCATGGTTTCAGGAATAGTGAGGTGAAAACACAAGCTAACCTGAATTTCAGGAATAATGCCATTTCCAAATGTGGTGGCAATAATAGCTATTGCATTAAAAACTCCAAAAATTTGTGTTTCATTATCACTGCTAAATGAATAGTCCTTATTAGGCCCCTTGGATGAATTTCCTAGCAAAATATATAACAAAAGTCATTATAGTGAATTATTATTATCGAAAATAACTATTATAGAAAATTCTGACGATATATATTTTTTCAATAGAAATTAATTTATACCTATGTAAATGGAACCAGCAGTGGCACAAGCACTATAAGCAAGACAAAGTAGAAGAGAAATTAAGTTGATATGTCTTAGTGAGTGAAATGATGGCATTTGAGCTAAAATCAACATTAGGCCACCAAATATCACTACAAATTGATATAACTTCATAGCTCCATTTGGGTTTAATAGCAAGTAAATTGCCTGCAAAAATAAAAAATAAAAAAAGGTGAAAAGATATTATAAGTAAATTAGTTTTCTATTCTTTTGGAGTTATAATTAAGTCGTATACATTGATAGTATAAAAAGTTTACCATTTTAAAAGTAGAAATATTGTTCAGTTATCTATCTTTGAAACATAATCACTGTCAAGAAGTTTTAACTTTCATAGGTGAAACTCCGTGACGATGGTTGAAAAGTAAAAATACCGTACACACGGCTATTTTTTTGGCCATATCTTTAAAAATAGCTATATAAATTTCAAACTAATCTGTAAAAGTAGCTATAATTGAAAAGTAGAAACAACGTTCACTAGCAATTTTCTGGCGATGTTTTTAAAAATAGCCATAACTATGAAGTTTCAAGTTTCACAGATGTAACTTCATGACAGTAATTATTAAAAAGTAGAAATAAGTTAAATCTCACTAAACACTTTTCGACCTTATCTTAAAAAATTTACTAATGTCTACAAATTTGATCTTATGAAATTTGAAACTCCACGACAATAAATTTGGTCTTAGTTTTATTTCAAGAACTCACCTTCATACATTGTCCTCCTAGAAGAGTGGAGCCTATTACTGCACCATAGCATACCATAAATTGAATTGGTCCAACATAATATCTGCCCCACCTTGGTCCTGTGAAAATTTAATATATAGTGAGATTGTGTTGTTTTCTATAAATAAATTATTTAAGTGTTAAGAATCAAGTGGCAATTATGGACCCAAAGAAAAAGGAAATTATATTTTTATGGACAACAGAAAAAGATTGTGCTAAATGCAGTAGGTGGGTCAAAATAATAGTTTGACTTTAGGCTATATATACGTACGATCACATATGATATTTTTACGAATTCGAGCTATCAAAATAATCTTTCCTAGAAATGTATCATAAAACTATATATTTTAAACCTTTGTGATTCAATATTTTGCAAATTCTACGTATTATAAAAACTTAGTATATCAAACTGTCTTTCTCTCTCTGCTATTGTATTTTAACATTTTATAACACGTCAAACATCATGATTTATTAACATTACAATTCTTTGACCTTGTCACTATAGAAGTTAAACTCTAATTTTAAATTGTGTTTTAATCAAAAAATTAATTATTTAGTATGACTTTTCAAATTTGGTGGCTACTCAAAAAGAAAATCTCCACTCCTATAAAAAATAAAATAAAATGCACGCAACCCAAAAAGGTTACAATATTGGATATGAAATTTTGGATCCTATACATATAGTGTGAAATTACATATAATCAATAGTAATAAATTTTGAAAACTTTATATATACATATACATATACATATTAATAAAATAGTCCTACTTGTCAAAATAATTTTTTATTTTTTTTAAATACTATCAAAATGTTCAATGTTTTCATCGTGACAGTACACCAGCTACATGGACCCCTTTCTATTTATAATTGTCAGCGCTTTCTCCTATTGAGGCATATATATATTTTTTTTAATATAAAAGACATGCAATGTCTGAAGACATCTATTTTAATTAAGAGAAAAATGATAAATATACCCTCGAACTATCGTAAATGGTATGCAGATACCCTCCATCATAATTTTGGGACATTAGTGCTCCTGCCGTCCAAAAACTAGAGCATATATGCCCTTCACTATAAAAGGGTATATATGCTCTAATTTTTGGACGGCAGGGGAACCAATGTTCAAAAATATGACGGAGAATATCTATATACCATTTACGATAGTTCGGAGGTATATTTATCTTTTTTCCCTTTAATTAATAATAGGAAGGGTGAAGCGAGGATAGAGGATAGATGTACTATATCTTATAATTTGACTTTCAGATGATATGATAGTATAAAAGTGTATTAGACCTCGTTATGTACGTACCTAAAATGTCGTTGGCCATATCGCGAAAGCGAAGATGGCGGCGACCTAGGTGAGCATGGTGTTCAAGGACCATGGACAAGAGGTTGTATGAATAGAATGTGACAAGAGCTCCAATCACCAAACATAAAATTCCACCCCACCAACCAAGTGAAGCAAAAGCAAATGGAAGACTTAACAATGGTGGAGCTACAATTGAAGTTGACAAGTGGTAACCACAATGCACCCATGATCCTGTAAATATTCAAAATATAAAAAAGTAAATATATGTAAATAAAATAAAAACGTTAATTGACACCTTTTAAACAAGAATGACGACTTTGTCAGCATTGAAGCTAAACTTAGCCAAGCATATTGAGTTTATATTTTTATTTTTAATAAAAGGACAAAAAGAAAACAGAAAATTCGGCTGAAAATTTGACAAGACATTAATTTCACTGTGGGAAGTAGGTGATGTTTTTCAGCAAATTTAATAATATTTGAATTTTTCTAACAAAGAAAATAAGCCTAAAGAATTAAAAGAAAAAAATATCTCATTTTATATGTACGGACCGATTTAATGTGATCTTGTTGTTAATTTTTTTTTCTTATTATTTAATAATTCTCTCATTATTTATCCTTTTTTTAATAACTCTACCACAAATCTTTTTTTAAACAGTTGATCTGTGACATTATATAATAATTAAATATGATATAATTAATTAAAATAACATTATAAAATGATAACCAGTTGTGAGTGTGTGATCCAACAGATATATCGTAGCCTGTGTCATAGAAAATGACAAGTTTGGCCAAATAAATAAATAGTAAAGAAATTATTTTTATATAATTATTTTTGATGACCATCAAAATTTAGTTAAAGTTTCCACACATTAATTAATTAATTAATGATAAATAGTTGATGAACTTACAACACATACTAATATGGAAATCAAAGTAAGTGACAAAAAACAACCAACTCCCAAAGTATGAAACTTTGAAATTATGGTTTAAAGTCCATGTATCTTGTTTTAATTATTATTATTATTATTATTATTATTATTATTATTATTATTATATGAAAGTCTAAATAAAATGAATGAATCTATAAGTAGTGTTCAAAATAATCTTCTTACTTATAATGTGATATATTTCTATTAATTGAAAAAGTGTATATAAGGGTAATCGGATAGTTCAACAAAGCATCTTGTGATAGTAAGATTCGAAAAATAATTACGTAGACAATCTATTCTAAGACAATTATTAAACCACATAATAGTCGGTATATATACAACATGATTGGTTGAAAATAAATATCCAACTATGCATAGTAAATCTTAAGAAAATTGAGTCAATTTTGTTTTTAATTTTTTAGTTTTCACTTCATGTCCATTATTAGTTTAGTAGAGCAATCATAATTAATCTAAATTCACTTTGAGTAAAGACCTCTTACGAGGAAAATCACGTCTTATCAAATCTTTTTTATTTTTAGAAATAGCATTCACCATTCACCATTAGCTTAAATTTTTATAACAGTGATTATTTTTCAATTATAAATACAACTAAGTGACTAAAAATGGATATATATATATATATATGAATTTTGCTCAATTTTTTCATTCCAATACTAATATGTGGAACGTTTGATCAAATATTGAAGGATTATATTCATTCCACTGCAACCTCGATTAGAGAAAATAGAAATCAAAACAAACAAGAGAAAGGGAGAAAGATACTAATTATAAAAATCCTATATATAAATATGAAGTAATTATTAATATTGAACATAGAATAAAGAAATTTAATTACCTTTGGATTTAAGAACAAAGAGGGCACCAGCATCAAGCTCTTTTTCATGATCATGATATTCATGTGATGAAGAAACATTATCAATAAACTCTGTTCCCATTTTTCTCTTGTATGTTTATAATTTGTATTTGTATAATAATTATTTATATATATTCTTATTATTTTTAAAAATATTGATGAGGTTTAATGGAGTGGAGATGATAGGGAGAAGATGATGATGAAGCAAATTATGACAATATGGGAACTTATGTATATATAGAAGAGATATATCTAGCAACTATCTACCCACCCACCCCACTTGTTTCCAATTATATGCACTTTTTTATTTATTTATTTGGGGATGGTGATTGCATATTTTTGTGTTCTTTATTTTTTTTATAATGATGGTTTCACGATTAATGAGTGTGCATCTTGACTATTCTATATTAATTATTTGTTATTTTCTGTGAACATGGTTATAGAGTAACTCTATTCTTGTGATAATAATTTTTGGATCAATGTGTGGATATCTTGACTATTCTATATCAAATGCTTGTTATTTTCTATTAGCACATTTATCGAGTAACTTTGTTAATTAAGACTACACATACAAAGAAATTAATTGATCAATGTTTTTGTCTTAATTGAAATTTGAACTAGAGTCTCCTACGATTTTTGTCCACTTTACTGATCATTATGTCACACCACAATGGAATTGAAAGTGATCAACTAATAGGTTTGGGTCTTTAGTTTTTGTTTTTCTTTTTAATCACAGACAAAGTTATGTTTATTGAATCTCTTTAACATAAGATAAGTATAAATTCTATTCTCAAAGTATAGTATTTTTAGTTTCTTTATTGAAATTTTTGACTTTATCGTCAATAATAACTAGTTATGTATAGTGAAGAGTAATTAGTTCAACGATTTTGTCAAAAAATTATATTATATATAGAAAAAAAAGTTATATAAAATATACCGATCAAAATTTAATTTTTATAGATATATAAATTTTAAATATTCGTAATAAAATTTCTGACTCGTTAGTGATAATAACTAGACCAAGAACATCCTTTACTTACGTATGGAGAAGTCAACAATAAATGGGGAAGTAGAAAAAGGAAACTTGAAAAGTCAATAAGCTATCAAAACAACTACGCCTCTACCATTTTTTATTTTGTGAAAATTGGAATCGTATATAAATATTGGCTAATTTATAGATATTTTAGGCGATCATTTAAATACTTTAATATTAACAAATATATGCCTAATAAATATCTCACGAGACACAAATAATAAATTTGCATTTGCTCTTGATCGCGTAAAATAATTTCAAATAATAATTTTATTTTTTTCTAGCTTGAACACTTGGTTATGATATAAATAAACAAGAAAACAAAATTACCTAAGCAAAAGAACACCCCCCCCCCCCGGCCCCCCTCCACCCCCAACCAAACCAAACCAAAAAAAAGATAGAAAGTTGTGTGGTGGCGGCCGAGGAGGGGGGGGGGGGGTGTTCAGATTAACAGCGATAGAGGAAAGGTTTCGAGGGGGACGAAGAATAAGGAGAAGGGGTGGGGGTTCAAATAATATTTTTTAAATTAATCGTAAAGTGGAAAGAAATTCTAGTCAGCTCGGCAAAGTTATAGTCTAAAACCAAAAAAAAAAATCAGAATAATTTCTCACCTGTCTTGTCTTTTTAGTTCTGAATTGAATTTTTAGAATTATTTTGGTCCACATGTCATATGTCATTGTTTCATAATTGTCAACTTGTGTCAAATATGTATACATTTGTTAAAGTTTGAATGTTTGGTATCAATTAATGTCTAAAACAGAAATTAGTGGACTCCATTAAGGGATTATCTATGTTTACGACATAAATCTGTTTGAAGGTAAATATTATGCTTTATGTAACTTCTCCTAATATTCTATTTAAAGAAATTCGAAAGTGTTGCTTTATGAACCGTCGTTAATTAGGAAAAATAAAACTTTGAGAAATACTGGGCCACTGTCCCGCCAGGGTGGGCCAAATGCCGCTAGGGCGGGGTTAGTTGGCATCAGAGCGGGATAGGCGAGACAAATGTAAATAACGCGAAATCCTATTTCCTCTTTCTTCCTAAAATACCTAATTAGTCGTAAAACACCATAGAAACCCTCAGAAAGCTGCTTTAAGCTTGGGAAGGAAGCATAAGGAGATTTCGAGCGTAAAGAAGTCAATGGGTGGCAGATTTTCGGTCAAGATCACCGTCACGAAGTTCGAAAATAAGAATCAAAGCCAAAAACTCAGTGCAGCTGCTTGGCTCCCAGGTAGGCTAGGTTTTATTAATTGAGTAGTTATAAATCTGTGTCACTACATGATATAATGTAATTCAATGGTAGGAGTTATGCGTGAGCATTCGTGCACCGAACAAAAGATGATTTAATCATAGGAAGGAGCCTTAGGTGACGATCTAGGGCTAAGTTGGTCGAATTATGGTTAAGTGATATATGCCGTTGAATACTTCATTGTGATGGGTGTGATTTCATGATTGTGTGGTATATGTTGTTCTTGCTTCATTATGATACATATATGTATGTGAATGTTGCATTGTTGATCACATTAATTGTAAAAGAGGATATACGAATGATGAATGCCATGAATCATGACTTGATTGCATGATTATGGGAATGTGATTTGTGATTGTGTGTCACGACCTAGGAGTACCCCCTAGTAACACGACGTACGAGACTCCGAAAAGCCTCATACAAGCCCTTAGCATATCATGAGCATAAGATAATAGAAAAGTACGGAAAAATTTAAAACTTTTCTTTACAATCGAAATCATTTTTATAAAAGCAAGCGGAAGTTTTTCTATACTTTGTCTCAAACCATCTAATACAACTTTTAGAATAAAACTCCTAGGACACGGCCCATACAATAGCCTCAACATGAAAATAAAAGACATAAAGGAAATGGTGGGTTTTGTCCTCGGAGCTATGAGGACTTGCCAAAATCTTCAACTCCTTAGCTCTTTAAAAACCCATCTCCAAAATAGCACTCAAGTCTCCAAACCTTACATTTGATTAGAATGTAGGCAAAGTATGCGTTAGTACAAAATGTACTAAATATGTTAGCTAGCATAATCATAAGAGCATAAGACAAAGGTTAGTCAATATAAGACATAATCCAAAATCATATGAAATACTTCATGAAACATAAACTATAAGCATAAGAGACAATATCATAATCATAATAAGCATAGTCTCCAACATAAGATTCATATAAGCATTATTTGACTCTTAGTCACCTATACCATAATAGAACCATTCTCAAGTAACCTCAAAGCACATTCGTGCAATGTATGAAAGGCATTCCAAAATACCCTTCACACTAAGCATAACCTTGAAGTCGTCCTAGTCATAATTACCCTTATTTGGTCTCATTATTAGCTTACTTCGTATAGACAAGGGAACTATCACCTTTAGTCAATCATATCATGGAAGGCAACTATAACAACAATCCATCAAACATACACCATAAGCATAAGCATAAGACACTAGCATATTTATCTCATAGGTCACCATAACATAAAAGAAACACACCATAGATACCTTCAAAGCATACTTGTGCAATGCATAAGTAAGATCCCATACTCTTACCCATACCAAGCAAGGCTTCATAAGTACCCATAGTTCATAACTACTATTCTTGTTCATACTACTATACTATTTGGTACATAAGCCTTAACCGACATAAACCATGAGAGCTAAATCATGGAATTCGGTGTTTAACCCACACCGAAAGGGGGTTGTCCTACTTGCCTAAGGTAGAACCAAACTCTTAGCTTGGGTGAATCCAAAAGCTAAGTAACCTATGAGGGCACGTAGTTTATGGGATAAGGGGATTGATTCTAGAAACCCGGCCTCTACTATCATGAGGGCTTCCATCCCACGAGATTGCTCCTAGGAACCCAGCCTCTACTAACGTGAGAGCTCCCATCTCAAGAGATTTCTATTAGAAACCCGACCTCTACTAACGTGAGGGATTCCATCTTATATAAATATCCACTCGGTGCTAGGAATTAAGTCCTATTGAGTTAACATTAAGTCTTGACTTAAGTTCATATTTGTGGAAGAGTGTCTTGACACTCAATCCACATAACTCATACTAAAGTTCCTAGATTCATTAGGGGAGACTAGTCTTCAACCCTTAGAATCATTATATGTGACAAACCTTTCACATTTTATCATAATATTCATGTCTAAGTGTATATATGGAATTAACCTTTCAACAACACTACAACTAGGTCATGAGCACATTCATTTTACTCTCAAAGTGTCTCTAAAACATGTACTAAACTTCATACAACATGCACACTACCATGTCTTGCCCCTTTCTAAGGTCAAAACTCATATTAGATCAACACATCTAGAATAAATACATTAGACATGGATATATTCAAAATTCAAATAGTTCAATTACTACAAGCCAAATCTCATACTTCTCCCCCTTGAGGTTCAATTCTTACTTTCCATCATCCCACATAGGGTTCAATCACTAAACATGGATGTCCTCTTAACCTATGTGATTCTATCACTTTATGCATCCAATCCTTCATGAGGTAAGTTAGGTGGTAAGGTTTTATCATAACCATTCTATCTAATAGTCTACCGTTATCTCATAAGCTTCACTCTTAGAGCCTTAACATACATAATTCGTCCTATTGGATTTGCCCTCAAACCCTAGGACCATCACAAGATGAGAACCTCCTTTCATGTCAAGTTCATACTCATGCCTAATATCATGTCTAGAATTCTACATTAGACAAGGATATCATCATGACTCAAGTGATTCTATCACTTCCTACCATCTATTATTCATAAGGTGAGTTAGGTAGATAAGGGTTTTTCATCACAATTCTATCAATTAGCCTTCTATTCACATGTAGATTTTACTCTCAAAGCCTTGGCATCTATAGTTAATCATATTAGCTTTACTTTCAAGTCCTAGTGATCAACATTCATGACTACAAGACCTATTCTCAAAGCTTCACTTCTACAATCAACATTCATACCTAGATTTCAAGGTATTCTATCATATTCTTCATTACTAGGTAATTCTAGGTAGAATTCATCATAAAGATTCAACTTTAGCTTTACTAGTCAAGATCTATCATTTGAACTATAGTCTAATTCGATTCATATCTATATGATTCTAACCTTGAACAATTGCTACACTTGACATTGATTTAGGAAGATCAAATTCAATTTCTTCAATTTCACCTCTTATGGCATAAACTCACAAAATAGCAAATTCATCAAATAAACTAGGGTTAACCATAGAAATCACACAAATTCATCAATACATCATGATACAATACTAAAACAATCATAATAGAGTATTATCCAACCAATTGGAATCAAACTCAAACACTACCCACACTTTGGAAGAAACCCTAGCTTAGATTGAGGGTTTTCTTCAAAATTGGGGGAAACCTAGGGGGCTCTATGGGTGGAAGAACCTATAGATGAAGAAACTAACATACCTTATTGAAGATTCACCACGAATTTGAGGAGAAAAGGCAGCCCCTTGAACCCTAGACTTCACCTTTGATTTTGTTCTTCTATGGAGTTCTAGTGAGAGAATTATTTGAGAGGGAGTTGGGGTCTTTAGATGAATGAGTTAATGACTTAGTTTTAGGGTCTTATTTAGCTTATATAAGTGGTTTAATAACTAACTAACCGACCTCCCTTAACCCCTATGTAATTACTAATTAATCCCCTAACCCCTAACTTAAAAACTAAACTTGAAAAACTGCTCTTACTCACGAACCACCCACCCACGGACCGTGGGTGGGTCCACGCTCCGTACTGCACCTTCGTAGGTGCTGGGTTGTAGCTTAGAGGTGCAGGACAACTCAGGCCTTGACCCAAGACCTTAACCCATGGGGCGTGGGTCTACTCACGGCCAGTAGATGGCAAACGTGAGTTGCTGAAATTTGACAGCTTTTAGGGTTGTTTTGAGGTCCTCCTCAAGGACCCCTCGGGTGGTCCTTGGGGAGTCGTACCTTGACGCCCTAACCCTTAAACCTCCATTCTAATTACGAGAGCCATTTCTATGAGTTTTAATCCTTCTACCACACTCTAAAACTCTTACGAAAGGCTCTAGAACTCCCTAGTTCAACTTACTAGTTTCCGGGGCGTAATATTGTGATTGTGGCTTGTTGAATGGATCGGGTGTTGCGTTCCGACACACTAACTTGGATCGGTTGCCACGTTTTGGCATAATTATGGGATTGGTTGCCACGTTCCGACATAATCATTGGATCGGGTACCACGTTCCGGTATGCTAACTGTTTGGGTTTGGGTTCCATCAGAGGACTAATGATTTGACATAATTGTATGCCTTGAGGATTGTGAAATTGTACCTTGTTCGTAATGATAATTGGTATTGTATTTTTCGGAGTTGTTATATGGTTATGAGGACTAATGCTTGATTGTTATTATATGTTGAGTAAACTTGATGTGTACCTTGATGTTGAGTGAACCGGAAGGGGCAAAACCAACCGGGGTGTGATACGGTAGATGGGGAGTCAACGGTTCAAGAATTGTTAATGTCCGAGTAAAGGGTGTTGTGTATTGTAATGGCGAGGAGTGGGGGTAGTGTACGTGATGTAAGTGCTTAGGTGGATTTCATTTTGGAGAAAAGAAATTGTGTTTAGTGGTTAAAAAGCTTGACGTAATGTACTATGTGGCCAATGGTTGGGTAATATGAAGAGGAAGTAAGGGTATGATATGAGCGGTTAGTTGGAATGCTTGTAGTTGTATTTGGGGACTTTTCTATGTGTTAGAATGGTTCGGCTATGATCAAGAACCTAGTAAGTAGGTTGACCGAGAGGGTGGTTAGTAGTTAGAGTACTAGTGTAATTCTGAGGTTCTCGAGAGAGGGTAAAGGTGGAGAAACGAGTGGTTTATTGCATGTTCTTGCCAGTTGTTTTCTTATGTTATGTGGTGGGCGTCGGATTGACCGATGATGCCTACCAGTATGTGTGATTTGTACTGATACTACTCTTGCTATGTCTTTTGACATAGTTTGGATGCAGGTTGGTGATGTTCCATTAGCTGAAGATGAAGAATTCTCCAGCAGCTTCTACTTTTCCTTCCGCATGGTGGGTGCTGTGTCTTTTATTATTATGTGTAGTTTGTACTCTTAGTAGCTCTTGTACCTGTTTTAGACTAGATTCTTAGGGGTGCTAGTTACTTTACAAGTTTTAGCTCTAAATTGTTTAAAAGTTTTATTTATGAAAATTCTATGATTTCATTTATCTCCATTTTTCGTTAATTTTCCGCATGTTTTAACTATTGGGATATGAGGGTTCTCCTACTTAGGCGTTAGAGTGGGTTCCCGCACGGCCCGGTGGGTTGGGTCGTGACAGATGGATTGGGCGGATCGAGAGGATTAAGGTCTAAATTGATACGTGTAATTGTGTTTAATTTGAGAAGAGATGCTATTAAATGTTTTCAAACTGGTTGATGTCACACCCAAATTCTTAAGTTAAACTTCTACACATACAAACAACATTAGGATTTTATTTTCCTACACCGCCTTTTCATTTATTTTAATTCTCTACATGATATTCAATACTTGTTTTGAACTTTAATTAATCAAAATTCGCATAGTGAAATTCCACTTTTTTTGGGTACCTTCCACTTTCCATCTTTAGAACAAATTGAGGTGAAATGAATTGTTTACTGACCCAAGATTTAACTAGTGTTTTAGTTTAATAAATTCAAATCTCAAGTATAATTATCGGCCTAAGTGTATATATACTGAATCTAGGGATTATCATTTAAGTCATATTTGTAATGTGTAAAATTTTGCAAGTATATACACTTCAGTACAACACCAAATATGTGGCGTATGTTCATAAAGCTAAAGTCCAAATCCATATGGTTTAAATTTAGTCAATTTCGTCTAAAGTTTAGTCTTTTTTTTCCTGAATTTCAATCATATGTCGCTAAATTCAGTTATTTTCACCTAAAGTTCATGCACATATGACTAAAACTCAATCAGAAATGCCTGAACATCAATCATATGTTGTCTAAGGTTACACTTTCAAACATCGTATATCTAAAGTAATTTCACAGTAAAAGTGCAAAAAATTCTAAAATTAGGTATAGATTAAATAACGGTGTCTTAATAGAATACCTCGTAAAGTTTTTACAAAATAATCGGTCTCCCATAAAATTCTCTTATGTTGTCTTTTCTTCACAACATACTAATTAAGCCCAATCTTAGATGGGCCATATCGTCAAGGCCTTCAACCTATGGACCTTTTCTTATAGTAAAAAAAAATGAATCTTTTTTCTTTTAATATTTCTTGCTATTTATAGACCTTTTGGATTTGGATCACGATCTATAAATTCATTTCGAGCAACCTAAAAATCTTATGACAAAACGTTAAAAAATCATTGTCTAAAATTTTGTTAGTTATTGAAAAAGTTAGACAATAGCACACTATTTTGTTTGTAATATTGAGAAATGTATGAACAAACATTAAACTAGAGTTTAACGTTTTACGATAAACTGTTAAAAGTATATTTGGTCAACTTTTAAAAATAAGAGAAAAATCTAAATGACAACTTTAAAAAAAAGGATATTTCGTAAATCAGCCTACACAATTTATTTATTTTTAAAAAGGGCCGAAACCAGCTTAAAGGCCTTATTAAAAAGCCCATTTTCTTGTTATTGGGCCAATTTTCGAAACGTCAACAAGATTTTAGATAGGCCCATCTAAAAATGATTTAATGATAAATAATTTCGTTGTATTTAAAAATCAAATACTTATATACCTCGTAGACTATAAATATTTTACACAATATTGAGTTTTGAAAAGATCATGAGGTATAAATATTTTGTTGATTTTGTTTTATTCGCGCCTTTAATTAAAAAGAGAATAAATATTTTTCTGAAATGGGTATCTTTGATAGTTCTTAAGCATTTATGTATTTGTATTTTTTTAAAATTATATTATTTGTTACATTTCTCATTCTTATTCTAGCTTTCTTTTCTATTGTTCACCTTCAAATTAACTTGAGTTTATTTAGTTCAAACATGTTCATTTGTGTAGATTTTCATTATATAAGAGGTATAAATACTTTTTAAAAAATAGGGGATAACAATCATTGTACTTGTGTTGGGTTTTTATGTGTTTTTTTAAAAATAAAATAAAATATATGAGTTAAGTATGAAATGTAATCATATTAATTATATAAGGAATAAAATATTGTTGAATACATGCAATGTTTGCATCAAGCAAATAAATGTAAGAATTAAGAAGTGTACCTTGCACTATGATTAAATGACATATATTTCCACTTTTTTTTTTTTTACTTTAGACAATTATATATTTTGATTTTATATAAACAATGAATACAAATAAATATCCTTAACAATTTTTTATAAATAGTTAATGGAATTTAAAGATGGTTGTCTTTTTCTTTAAGTGCTCTAGTCAAAAGAATGTCTAGCCCAAGTTCAAAGGCCCCCTTTTTTTTAACTAGTCAAAAGTTTCAACCTCTTATATATATTTATTTTTAAAAAATAGAATTTGTAAAAAAAAACACTAATACACCACAATGTGAAACTATGGAGACACATTATTGTATACTTATATTATTAGAGTTGAGCTATAAATATTTTTTATAAGATGAAAATCTAGAATATAATCAAAGTTTTAATTGACATAATTCTCTAAAAGTTGTCAACATGGCGAAATCGCCGAAGCGGGTCAAAAGACTAAAGAGTCATCTTCGAAGGTTATTATGCATTCTTATTCATAGTAGAGTGTAAGGTAGGTTTGGATATAACAGGACTTGAACCTGCGACCATTAGATTAAAAGCTCAATGCTCTACCAAATGAGTTATACACCAAAAAAAGAAGATGAAAATAAAGATTGGTACATAAAAGAGGCCGACCCCCTTCTTCTCATTATAAAGAAATAGCATATTAGAGTAGAAAAATTAATATTTCTAGGTTTGTGTTAGAAATGACATTCAATTGACTTTTGAGAAAAAGAAGAAGATCCTAATAGATTTCTAACCACTAATATGAAACATGCTAAAACATAAACCCCAAGAAATTGATGATAAGGGGTATCTAAATTGTACTATATAGTGGGGAAAAATATATGAGGTTATGGATCAATTAAGTAGGTCCATTCATCACATATAAAACATGTTAGTGAACTCCAAATAGTTGGTATATAATATGGTCCATCCAAAATAAATCCATGTGACCTATGTTTACTATTTGACACAACAAGGGTATATATATAAAAAAAAAAATACTCTATTATCATATGGTTACCATAAAAGTTAAAAAAAAAAAAAAAGGCCTATCCTACACTAAAAGTCAAAATTTATTTTGTAAATTATATTTTTATTTTCTTTTAATTCAATTTTCCAAAATAATTTTAAAAAAAAATCATGTGTTAGCATATGCTTTTCCTCTAGAATAACATGCTCATCACGTGACTAACCCCATATTGCCAATCATGCATAAGATTTTTTTTCTTCCTTTTTTCTTATTTGACCAAAGAAAAATAATACTTAGTCATAAAGATGATCCAATCAAAATGCCCTCGAGGGTTGACCTAGTAGTTACTGAAGTGAATTGAGAATCATGATGTTTCACCTTCAAACTCCATCCGAGACAAAAAAACGCTAGGTGATATCATCTCATTTTGTCCTAATTTGATGGACAAAGTTATAATCTGTTACATGTTGTTGGTGATCGAGAGATGAGAGATATTCTGTAAAAGTCAATCGATGTGCGCCACAAGTTAACCTAGACACCATGATTATTAAAAAACAATGAATAAATCAAAATGTGTTAGGTTTGTCTGTCCATATTTGTTATATGTTTCCTAACACGATAAATAAAATTTGGACTTGTTAATACGTGTTGTTCAATCAAGAATAGTCCTAGGTTAGTAATTTAATTATTAATTTATTAAACCAATTAATACTTAATTTTCTTGAGATTGAATTAATCTCTCCCGCATTTTGCGCTTACACAAAAAAAAAGTCTACAAAAGAAAAATGTTAGACATATATAAATTATAACCGACAATTATCACAAATTTCCATGCAATTTCAACATGTTTTTGACATCCTATTGGCCTACCAATTAAATTCTAGTTTTTTTTTTTTTTTTTTAACAATAAAATCATCACGCAGTAAATCAACAAAGCTGGTAAATACAAGGAAATATATCATTTTATGTATTTGAGTTTGTGGGGTATACAATTTGAGAATATTATAAGAAAGATTTTTAGTAAAAAATCAAACCTTATATTAGGTATTATAGATCAAAGGTAGAAAGGTGCTTGACTGTAAAATTCTTAGCAATTTGAATTGCGGTTTTTGTAAAAAAAATCGTCGTTCTTTAAGGATAACATGTCAACTGGTCTTTCTTAATTAAGAGTTTAGTTGACACCTTATGTTCGGCTCTTTGTCGCTTAGGGTTGTAGTGTGTTTCAAGGTTGAGATATTCACTCGTTCATTAAAGTGATATATTAGTTGAATTTAAAACATCGTGAAACAGTTCGATCCATGTTCATATACGTATAGCATACTATTACTTCCTTTACACATTATTGATGGGTAACGTGGACAACTGGCCACATCAGATAAAATTTCTGTATACATTTCGATACAAGCAAATATAATTAATTAATTCTAGATGGAATTAAGTTATATCAAATTATTATTAATTAATATAGTTGGCACTATAAATAAATATAAATAATTCATTTATAGTACAACTTGTTTCTGACCTCTTAATTACACCCTCAAAAATATGTTTCAGAATTTAGAATATTTTAAAAGGATATCCTATCAGAAAAAAATATATTATATATTTGCTGTTGAATAATTAATCTTGCAAGAAACATAAAAGTATATTTTTTGACTTTTTGTTAATGTTAATGTTTTTATTTACTTAAAATTTACTTTATTTAATTTATTGGTTAAAGTGAAAGAAAAGTGAAATTGAAATATAACCAAACTGTCGGCAGAAAATAATACACAATTTGACCCCCACGCACCCACTCCACCCCCACCCCACCAAAAAAATTAAAAATAAGAACAAAACAAAAGTTAGAGAATAAAAATTATAAAGAAAAATGTACGTGTTACCTAACTAATTCTCATGTATTATTTTAATTAATTAGTAAATTTCTCGTAGCTAACAGAATTTTATGATAATTCATTGTTGAATATGATAAGCGATGAATTTCATTATTTAACTATAGGATTTGTCTTTCTTAAAATCATGTTATATTTTAATACTAAATATAGCTTATCATAGTTAAGTGATTTGATAAAATAAAAATACACATTAATTAGATACTTGTTTAGTGGTAAGAATTTGTCCAAATCCTATCTATTTAGGTTCATATTAAAAAACCTCAATTTAGAGTTAATAAATGTTCTTATTAAAGTCGACTCTAAAATATTGATGGTTAACAAATTTAAGTTTTCAATCATCATCTAATATAATAAGAAAAATATCATAGCTAAAGAATTTTAAAAAGTTCCACATATTACTCTTTTTTAGAAAAAAATAGGTTATTTATGCAAAGAAATATATTCTTGGTTGGTGTCAAAATCACTTATTTTTTGTACAAATACAAAGATCTAAATATTGAATATTTTCCTTGATGTACATGTTGTCCCATTTTATTATTATAAAATAATACTAGCAAAATAATTTTAATTATAAAATTCTCTTCTATTATTAGGTTGTCCCACATGGTATTAATTCTCCCAAACTCCCTCTATAGGAAAGCTCTACGATAATTAAATTAAAACTAATAAAGAGTTAAAGTCCATAGGATTGTTTAGTTGGTGAACAAATTAAACATAAATTATAATTTCAGGATTATAATATAAAAATAAATAGATAATTTTATTGAGCGAATGTAAATTTTACTATGAATCGTGTATTTGGTTTTGAATTATAAAATTTTTATTTTTAATTTTAATCTTGATCACTTTTTAATTAGGTTTTGTCTAAAATGCTTTAGAAAATGGCAAATTTTATCATTTTGTTGTTTTATCTCGAAGTTGTTATTCTTAAAGACTGTGAGATAAAAATAATTTATAGTTTATGATGTAAATAATTTCGAATTAAAATTTTACCAAATATAGAATAAACTGAATTCATATTAAAATTTTAATATATTATCTCTTATTCCGCCAGATAAATAACTTTAAAAGAATAACTAGAAATTTTTTTTATACAGAATAGTCAAGTCAAATTATATATTACATGTATTTATGTATATATTGTGCTGATTATTTTTAATTTAAGCAATTGAATAATAAATAGCAGTTTAATTTAATTCTTTAAATTAAAAAAAATGGGAAAGGAGAATCCAAAGATGGAAAAAAAGAATCCAATAATCACTAATGAGTACAAATGTTTGACAGATTATAAGTTTATGTCTTTTTACTAATTAATATAATTAGTTTCACAAGAAAACAAAAAAATTAAAGTTATAAGTCTTGTATTTTTTTTCTTGGATACATAGAAGCTTCATGAATAGGTAATTTTGTTTTTATTAATTATTATATATACTTTATGTATTACTTATTTTATTTCACTATTTTAGTCTAGGATCTTGTGCCACCTCATACATGTTATTATTACTTATTGTTTGCTAATACTTCCTTTTTTTCCTTGTTTCTATTTGAGTTTGTTACTTTGTTTGTAGCTTTTTATTTAGACAAGAGAAGCATCTTAATTAAACAGAATAATATGAGTGGTGATAAAATGGTTAGATTTTTTCATATTATTTAAAGAATTTTTATTTGAGTTCCTAGGAATGGAAAAGAATCTTTCTGGAAGTACCATCTGTAGAAATTAATTCTCTAATAAGTCGTGAATTCAAATTTAATCGAATCTGAATATAAATATTAAACACGAAAATAAAATAAAAAAATCTAATTAAATTGAGATTTTTTTTTTGGGTGGGGGTGGATGGGGAGGGGGGTTAACCTAAAAGACATTCATTTGGGTATAAATAGTCTCTTTTTAGCCTACACTTTATCAATTACTAGTGAAAAAGATTTGAGCCTATGATTTTACTTTGCTAAAAAAAAGAAGGTTAGTCATGACTTTTGATTCTTGGAGAATATATAAATTGCTATGCGCATTTTTAATTTGGATAGAGTAAAAATTATTAATATATAGACCTCTTTCTAAATTCTAACATATTATTTCTAAATATTTTATTAGATTTATTTTGAGTTGAGGTCTATCGAAAACAGTCTTTTTGTCCCATAAATGTAGGGGCAAAGTATGCATACATTCTTGATTCTACTCTTCCCAAACAATACTTGTGAAGAACCATAAAAAGGAAAATAATATGAAATTTATGTTTTTATATTTTTGGATAATGTTATGATTTTTGTTATGAACAATTCAATGATTCAATGACATAAGTTTGTTATGTGCTTTAAATATGAAAAATGGACTAAAAATTGGACAAAAGTTGTTACTTATGATTTATGAGCAAGTCTAGGTTTTGGCCAAATTTATATATTAAAACAAAAACATCATTTGCTTTCTTCACTTTTTGCATAAACTTAGGTTTGATAGTTCCATGGAGCTTTGTGTCCATAAAAAAGTTGAAATAATGGATCACAAGACATTGCTTAATTATGAGAACCCTAGGCTACTTCACCTACAAGTTTGTCATGCTATAAGAGGGGGGATGAACTAATGATTTTATGCCTTATTATATAGTTGATCAAGTGCAAATGCAATTATGTACTTTTATCCTTTGGTTTAGTTTAAAGATAAGTTGTATTGAGATTATTTTTTATTGACAATTTAATTTATTATTATATTAAAAATAATATGCATAGCGAAATTTATAAGAAAAAGTGGTTTGCTATCCTTCATCTTATTTAGTAGAAAAAAGATTTGATAGACTTCAGGGATATTTTAGTCACTTTATTATTTTATCTTGAAATAATTAATCACGATATTATTTTTTCACCTTTGACATGAATGATTAGTTGATGTACTAATTATCAGTGGCGGAGTCAAATTTTTTACTAAGGGGTGTCAAAATATAAAGAAATATAATCACGTAAAAGCAACTGAATGTCAATATGTAATATATATACATACGATTATTTTTTTACCTAGCTAGATAGTGTAATTTCACAATGAAGGATTATCAATCAACACTCTTCAAGTATATGTGGCTCCCCCACTGCTAATTATTAATTATAGTATAACTTGTCCAAAAATTAATAGCAAAATATGAGATAAGACGGACACTAAAATTTTATTCTAGGATTATTTATGTTTGTCCAACATATCAAACTATCTCTAAAAGATATATGTACATTAGTAATTTTTTTTTTTATCTTTTATCATATTAATAATGTTGATTGATAATGTTTGAATCCTGAAAATTAAATCATTTTTAATAAGTAACACTTGAATTCTAAAATAATATGTTATTTTCAACCTGAATTCAAATTAGTCTATCATAAAAATAGATATCAAACATTGAATTGAGAAAATAAGAAAATAAAAAAGTTAACTTTGACCTAATCAAGATGGTTTATTTGGATTTTGGAGTTTTAGGATCCCTCAAGGTTCAATGATCCCCAAATTATGTTTTATTTAAGGAAATATAATATCCCAACTTGTCTGGTACTTTATTGTTTATCGAGGCTCAATATCACCAATTGACATAACTTAATTAAAAATGCTTTATTGTAAAAAAAAGTTTAGTAGGTGTTCGATCATAGATTTCAAATATTTTTCAGTTTATTTAAAATTTATGAAGTTAAACCGTTAGAGTTGAAAATAAAATTGTATTTGATTATATTTCTAAAAAAAGAAGAAGGAGAAGATAGCAATTTATTTGAAATTTATGAAAATTAAATTGAAAAACAAGTTTGAAGCACTTTTTTCAAATTTAAAATTACAGAAAGTATTTATCCCTTATTATTTAAATGTTATATGTTCTGAGTCATGAATTACAAATATCAAATAAAAATATATGTAATATGGTTAATATGATTAGTGAAATATTGTGTAAGAGTGAGTTTATCGAATACACATCTCAAGAATAACTTCTATAAAAAAAATGCATAAGGGTTATGAAAATAAATAAAATACAATGACCATATGGAGACTTTTGTTGCACAAGTTTAGCAATAAAAAAATCCATAAATTAAGGGATGGTAATGGATTATTATTATTTGTATATGTAAACAAAAAACGTAATATCCACTTTTTCACAAAATCTTCAATTTATATTTTTTAGGAGTGATTAAAGGCAATAAAGACAAATGAAAAAAATAACACTTTCAAAAATAATCTTAGGCAGTCTTTAGCACGCAATTAATTAATTAATTAATTAACTAACAACTGAAAACGACTCTTTAAAAAAAATATTAATTAAATAAATTTAAAAGCATAAATCAGCAAATTACGCCAATTTTCCCGCTTCCTTATTACTATTTCGACAT